>JARJCX010000479.1:0-67228 GCA_029282285.1 Mycena rebaudengoi | reverse complement strand
CAACTTAGACCTTCTGCCAGACTTAATGTGAATTAATAGATGTCTTTTGCATTCTCCTCCAGCTTTCTAGAGGAAGTTTAGCCCTCACTCTGGTCTAGCATAAGAGGAGAACGCGGAGAACGCAACATTCAAATTTATAGAGCTGCGTCATAAAAAGTGAACAATGATTGAAGCTCAATTGAAGTGCGGAAGCATCTGACAAAATATTGTCCAACCGTCGGTCAACACCATTTTCGGACTCCCAATTTGCACGTAAACCTCCCAGGCCCTTGTGTCAAACTCGTCGGATACCCATCGATAACATTCCTCCCGAGACTTGGGAATATTTTGTCGGAGTGCATCGACAAATGCTGGGGTGCTGGTTCGCCAAATTTGATTAGGCCAAACCGCTCTGGAAAGTCACAGATGTAGTTGGGAGAAAACCAGATGGCAGGAGTTTGCTGCGCTGGGTCTGAATCTTGTGGGTGTTCCAATAATCAACAAAGTCATCAAGGCAGAGTTGCACAATCTTGGGCCACAACCAATTAAACAGGTTCCTGAAAGCGAGGTTAGAATCTTCGGTCTTTGGCAGATTAGCTAGACATACACATGTTGCAGAAAGCCTGGGTTGAAATAGTTGTGACTTTTTCCAAGAAGTAAGATCTGTTTGATGTCAAGACCGATATAGTTTGTGAATAGGTGCCATGATGACTCGATTGGAATGTTGTCAGTGCTAGGGAGTGCTACGAAGGGAGGTGCAGCGTCGAGTGAGATATCTGGCATACAGTGGTAGCTGCAATATCGGTGAGATAATGGAAACAAAGGAGGTTATTTTGCGACTTACCGCAAAGCAACATGAGCTGCATATAGTTCTCCAGTTTCTGAGCCACCATCCACTGTTGCCTGAACAAAAACTGAGAAATATAAGCATAATGTGAGCGCAGGATGACTGAGAAACACACCACCATTTTCTTCAACCAAATCAAGATAATAGTGGCCAACTGTTGAGGAGCAGCGAGCATTTGGGACAGCGAGAAACTTGATCATCTTGCTGCTCAAATGGCTCATGGCGGGGGAAGATCACAGTTGGGGGAGTAACCGCGGCGAGGACATTCGAGATCATGCCGAGCGGAGGTGCTTGGCAAATGCTGCTGGGGAAGCCGATGCTCAGGGCATTCGCAGCCGTGCACGAATACGTGCAGGACACAGTCACGCTCTGCACTCCGGAAGGAACAGTGACGCTGACGAACGAGTCCGATGCTGAGGGTACACGCCAAAATAAAGTCGCTATTGCGCATGTTAGTGACCCGGGAGAATGCTGCGGCATCTCTCCCTTGAAGCAACGGCAAGTCGATGGTCTTGATCAGCATGACACGGTTGACGATGCGCTCGGGCTTTTGCAGGACACTGCACAATCTCCGTCAGAGGTATCACAGGGTGCGGAGGACGGGTCACGAACCCCAAAAGTCGCAGATGCGCACGCTAGTGACCCGGGAGCGTGTTCTGCACGTCTCCCACCCAGGAATAGGCAAGCCTTCGTTGATCCGTTACCATTCCCAGTTCACGCACAAGAATGCGCACAGACATATTCGGCGCGAAAGCGTGCCGGAGGCAGCGCAGTCTTGTCTTGAAGGTGGAGCGCATGCAGGCTAGGGGTGATGATGGCCGCATGGTCTGAAATGGACAGGAAGTCGGTGAGTTGTGGAACTAGCGCACTTCGGAGACTGGTTCGTCGTGTAAAAAACAGGGCAGAGGTAGCCAAACGGCTGCGATTGCGAAAGTGGTATTCAGCGCCATGGGACTTCGGGCCACCACCGGAGGCAAGAGTGGTACCGGTGGCGACGGCAGCAGACGAGACGGAGGTGGAGGTCGGTCCTAAGTCCTGGACCAAAGACAAGAAAGTTTCGGTGCATTGCGTCCGCTAGTAATCCGGGAGAGCACTGTGGTGCCTCTCCCTTGAAGCCTAAGGAAGTAATCTCGGGAACATCATCAACCGTTACTGAAAATTCGGCAGAGCCAATCGCTGGGTCCGTTTACAAACCGCCCGCTATGGCCGATGGATTACGAAAACATAAAGTCGCAGTTGCGTCCGCTAGTAATCCGGGAGAGCGCTGCTGCGACTCCCCTGAGGCCCAGGCAGGTGGTTAATGAAACGGTGGAGCATGCTCACCAGCATCGCTCTGAGTGTTCTAGATCGCATCGGGCAACAGTGGAAGAGTGCGTAGATGAGGACGATGTCGACGCTGAGGGTCTACGAAAATTTAAAGTCGCAGTTGCGTCCGCTAGTAGCCCGGGGGGAGTGGCCACTCCCTTCCCTTGAAGCGCAGGCAAGTCATTCATCCTAAGTCGACCCGTGCAGTTGACGAGCATTCCGTTGATGTCATGGCCGTGCTCGAGGAGACACAGCTCGACGCTCAGGGCCCCGGGACAGAGCAGCCCGAGATCATTGTTGACGGCGATACCTCCGTTTTCACACGTCACACAGATCCGTTCAACCCCGCGCGTGTTGCTAAGATATTGGAAGCCATCGAGATCGGTGATGACATTACCGCGGAGGAGCGAGAACAAGTCCAGGCCACAATTCGCGAGTATGCGGACGTCTATGCGCTATCAGTCAGCGAGGTCAAGCCCATCCCCGGCGCAGTGCACAGGCTTCACGTACCCGAGGGCGCGCAGTTCAATAAAAAAATACATCAGCGTCGACTCACACCACCACAAACCTCTTATTTCTCAAAAGCCATCGACGCGATGATGGAGGCCGGGGTAATTGCTCCAATAGCCGCAGCCGATGTGAAATGCGTGTCACCCATAACGCTGGCGGCGAAGGCACATGGGACAGGAGGAATGACGATCGAAGAGATGCATGCCAAAATTAATGCCGAATGCGTGCGCGCGGAATTGCCTGAGCCGTTTAACTTGCCAGAAGGGATGGCGTCGCCCACAGCCAAATCAGTCGACGCTCCGCAGAAATGGCGCGTCTGCACGAACTACAAGCAACTAAATGATGTTACCCAGGTGCTCCAAATGCCTCAAGGGGATATTCGTACAAAGCAGCAGGCACTCAGCGGGCATCGCTGGGTCTCTATGTTCGACTTTGCCGTCGAGGTAGCCGAGGAGAGCCGGCCCTATACGGCATTCTACGTCGAAGGACGGGGGTATTTCGTTTACTGTCGGATGCCATTCAGATTAACCGGAGCTCCGAGCTGCTTCAACGAAGTAACGGCAAAAGCGCTGAAGGGGCTGGTGGGGACAATGATACAGCTCTTCGTAGACGACGGGGCGATGGCTGGTGACATTTTCGCCGACAAGCTGTGGGATCTGCGGATTTTTCTTCAGAGATGTGGGGAGGAGACATTATCCCTCTCCCCGCAGAAAACGAAGCTCTTTATGATCGAGGTCACCTTCGTGGGGAGCGAATTGGGAAGGACGGCATCAAGGCCGATCTGGCAAGCTCTCCGCCGTCGTGGACTGGGCCGTGCCATCCACCATCCAGAACCTGCTAGTGTTTCTCGGACTCACGGGATATTTCCGACCGTTGGTGAAGAACTACTCTCTGCTGGAGAAGCCATTGAAGGACTTGGCGAATACCTTGGAAGTCCCGACACACGCCCGGACGCAAGGCATTCCGAAACGCTGCTCGCAGACACGAATTAGCCAGTCTGTGGACCGCGGAACATCAACGCGCATTTATAGCGCTGAAAGTCGCACTCACCAGTGCCCCTGTCGTGAAACCACCCAAATACGACGGCAGTTCCTTCATTATCACAATGGACGGCTGCAAGGACGGGTTCGCTGGTGTCCTGTCACAGAAATTTGATTGGGTGGACAAGCACGGAACACGCATACCCGCACACATCCTATCGGCTTTGTGTCAAAACGGGCATCCGACACCGAGACTCGATACCAGCCGTACCTTCTCGAGTTCGCGGCGCTGAAGTTTACACTAGACAAATTCTCCGACACAATTGGGGGGTACCCTGTCGAGATCGAGACCGATTGCCTGGCACTGCAGAACACGATAATAAGCAACAAACTAAACTCCCACGCACGCCAGGTGGTTAGATGGCATCATGAACCATCATATTGTCGACTGCAGGATCGGGACCTCAGTCGTCAGTTTCACGGACACACCGAGGGTGAAAGGCGATGGACATGAGTGGAGTGTCGACCCAGATTGGGCATCGTCCGTGGGCCTGGCATATGACATCTGGTCCACGCAGCTGGACTCCTCGCAGACAGCACTTCGCGAGCGCTTTGCCAATGAGCCGGTATTCTTAGAGGTGATTGAGGCAATGTATAACCTCGATCACGGCAAACGCATCCGTGACAAGCGTCGCGCACGGCATCGCATGCTCGGATATGAGATCGCGGATGGGAAGCTGTGGCGTGTCGGTGACGGGAAGTCGACACGGGCTCGGGCGCGTCTTGAATGCGTGACGCAGGCGGAGGCGAAAGCGCTGGCGGCAGCAGAACACGAACAGGGAGGCCATTTCGGACGCGACTTGATTAAAATCAAGCTGCTCGACCGCATCTGCAGTCCCCGCCTCGATAAATCTATCGTTCGGCCATCGTTGAGTGTGGGCAGTGCAAGGCGTTTGGAGGAGCGCATCTATCCGCTCTACTCGAACCCATAACACGCCGCCACCCATGGGAGTTAATGGTCGGCGAATATCTATCTATGCCTGTCGGCAAGGGCGGTTTCAAGACAATTGGTCTATTCATGGACGTGTACTCACAAAAACCTGGGGCTTCAAGTTCACGGGGCAGGGTACGATGCTGAGCACCATCCAGTCGCTCGAGCGCATACGCCAGCTTGACGCCAGCACTTCCGGATGCCGGAGGTATTCATGGCTGATGGCGGCTCACATTTCAGCGGTCACGAAGTTGGCGACTTCTGTGCCGCGCATGGATCCCGTTACCAGCAGGTCGCGGCTTACTCTCCGTGGGTTAATGGGCTCCTCGAAGGCCAGAACGGAAAGCTCCTATCTCGCTTGAAGCGTCTGTGCGCACCGAAATTAGGCGAGGACGGATGGGCAAAAATCACAAAGTTCACCGACCTTCCAGCAAACTGGCCGGATCACTTCGACGAAGCGCTGCGTCAGCTAACGACCGTATCCTCCCAGCATACAAGTTTGCTCCCAATGAACTCTGTATGGGATTCGTGGTCAATACAAACGACACACCGGTGGAGATCAGCGTCTCCGAGCTTGCCGAGAGCACGGTGGGGATCCAGAACTCATATACGGAGCAACAGAACCTTGATGCTTACTCACATGTGGTGGAGCACGCCATGAAACGGAAGGCCGCATTCGACAAACGCGTTATAAATTCAAGCGACGGTGTTATTGAGTACAAAAAAGGGGACCTAGTACAGATCCGCAACTCGACCCTCGACTTCACCCTGTCGACCGACGCGAAGCTTCTACCAAGATGGGGTCAGCTACATCGAGTCGTCGACTGCGTCCGGAACTCTTACCGTTTGGAGACTATCCACGGACTCCCGGTTCGCGGCACTATCAGCGCGAGATGCCTACGTCGTTTCATTCCGAAGTTCGGGACAGAGTTATTCAGCGAGCAGGCGGTGCTGGAGATGGAGCGCGCAGGGAGGCCAGACGAGGTCATGGAAGGATTGGACATAGAAGACGAGGAGGAGCGGCCTGAAGACGACGACGAGGGTGAGGTGGAGGATGTGACATTGGGAGAGGGAGAGCTGAGTAGGGGCGTAGTTGAGGCCCTTGGTGATGCAGACGACGGTAGCGCAGGGACCGCGCTACACGCGGGGGGGGTGCATGGACCAGCTACGCTGGTCGCGGACGGATCGTAGTTAGGACGAGTTGTTTGGACCTGTTAGCATTAGACGATAGAGTACAGTAGACAGATTCTGTCACAGATAGATCACATAGATACATCTTCTCATTCCATAGTCGTCCATCCCGGCCTACACTAGTAGGTAGGTAGGTAGGTAGGTAGCATACACGGCACGGTCCCGCTGAGGAACGCCGGTTCCCAGGGATTATCTAACTGTACATGTGCCAGAGTACACTATTGCCCCTGGACTCCTCCATAGCACCAGAGACGAGCTCACGGACACGCTAAGCCGCCGCAGTAGATCTAAGGAACTATAAAGAAGCAAAGAAAAAATCAGCAGAGAATATGAGAGACCAATTATTTGTATCAGGAGTTGTCGCACACCACACAAGAATTGAATTGAATCTTTGGAGGACATCGTGCCAAAATTAGCTACGAGTGCAATAGTGGGTGCACCGGCTGGTTCGCATGGTCTGTACAGCGCAAAACTTCCACGGCCACTTGGTGAGTTGAGAGCATTACTGAGGTTAAAGCCTCGTGATGCCTGAGTCTTCACCATAATTAGCTTGGGGCAGATTTAATACGCGGTGATTCGTCCTTCCGTCATTCAAACATTATGTGAAGGAACTGCAACCTCTCTGTTGACTCGACCATGTCTTAAAGCCATTGTTTTTTGTCCACCAACTGTGCAGAGTTCTGAGCATCTTCGATCGAAATCGGAGCATTGAGAACTAGATTGGGGCAAGTTAATGGCTGTCTTGCAGTCGCAGTGAGTACTTCCGAGGCCCTGCACTCTGCAAGGACGTGCTGATTATTGAGTCCAAGGAAAAGTAACTAACTATGAGGTGCGGCATAATCAAAATAAAGACATCGAGCTCGAATTGGTGTTATCTCGGTCTCTGTGAATGAGGGCGCGGATGCTGCAGCCTCAGCTGCGCATTGATGTATTGATATTGATTCGCCCGTTACGTCCCAGCTCGAACCGCATTTGGAAGCTGCCTAGTTGCACGTGGGCATGCTGACTCATTGACAACTGCTATGCGGCCGGTGTGGTGGTGGTGGGCAGCGAGAGCCATGCCGAGGGAGACACACGGGCATGGAGAGAATAGAACATGAAATTTGAGCCCTCAGGACATCTGAGATGTTTTGGGGAAAAAAGGAATGAAAAAAGGGCAGGGGCGGACGATGGATTGGGAGGCATGCGTCTGGATGACGTGGACGATCGCGATGGACCAGCCAAGTGTTTCCTTCCTACAATATCCCAGTAATATACTCCATGTAAGACCATGAGGGTGGAATGGCTCCGAAGAGGTGTAGTGTAATATTTTCATACCCAGTCGATGATCATCGGCGTCCGCGCAATTTCTCTCGCTGGCGGTATAGGACAGTACTGTATTTTTTCAATCAATTCGACAAGGGGTGTGATTGTGACACCAAAATTGCATTTCGACAATTCGACAGATGGCCTGGCTGACCGTGACAGCCTGAAAAAATTCGACATTCTTCACAGAGCGATGGCTTTGAAACCAGCCTTCATCTCTGATTTTTTGTAGCATTTGTGCGGCTTCTAGAACATCAGGAACAGGAGTTGGTGGCGAAAAGCCTTTCAACACAGAATTTGAGTGGAATTTTAACTCTCCTGTGTGCATATATGAACCAAATAGTGGGTTCTAGAGACAGTCATTACTTCTACGTGTTAGTTGTAGGCTGTAGACACTGGCGGAAATTTTAAACTAAATTTCAGCGCGAAAACCGCATTTTTCATGATTTGGTGAACCGAAAAATGAATTCGACAACCACTGCTGTGACCCGTGACATGTGAACGGATTTCGACACCGACAGACACCCCTGTGACGCGTGACTGTCGAATCGATTGAAAAAATACAGTAGTGGTGTCTTTGAGATCCTTATTGTGTTCGCTATATCCTGCCAGGCAGAGAGTTTGAGCATCGGTACGCGTGTCTCGAGCTTTTGGGATTTTGATGGTGGTGGTCCGAAAGACGGAAAGTCCCAAAGATTGGCGCGGTTGCTCGGCGTTCTGAAAAAAGGCTTAAAGCCGACTACGACAAATCAACTGGTCGTCAGTCATTTATTTTCAGTTCATTCTAGGTTTCTCACTGCATATTAAACCGAATTCACAGGCGGCGGAAGATATCGGGCACGTTGTGTTTAAGGTACTGTTGAGCATTGTTTTATTTTCGTTTTGATTAATGTGATTTAGAACCCGCAAACCTACGCTTCCCGCATTTTGGTCGTAGCTGGCGAAGGTATGACCCTGCCAGAGTTCAAGATAATAATCTTAATGTTTTCAGCGTCGACGATGGCAGAACAAGAGGAAGCCTACAAACGCGCCCTGCAATTCCTAGCTGGTTAGCCCGGCCACTCATAGCATTCAATTCACACACAAAAGCACTGTGCGTTTCTCTCCCTTTCCTCCGTTTTTCATTTCTTCGGCTAACTGAGCTCACTCCGCTTTCCCTCATTCAGAATCGCCGACATCGAGCGAGTGCACGACGCCCGAACAAGCGGCAAATGCCCCGAGGTCGAGGACCAGACCGCCGCCGCAAAACAAGCGTATCCGGAGATGAAGACGTTCGAGGCGTGGGTACGTCAACGTGGAGGGAAAGCGGCTGCGCGGGATAAAGACTGGAATCAGGTGTCGATGGGGCGGTTGGCGGCGGGAAAGCAGTAGATGTTGAAGAAATTGTTGGGGAACTTGAAATGGATGCCAAATACTGCGCGTTCTGGTACTATTTACGTTGGGTTCAATTCTGTGGGCAGACCAGTGGCGTACACTTCTCCCAGAATTTTCCGATTCTTTGGATCTCTTTTTTCTATACTCAAACGTGTACAGCCACTGGTCTGCCCACAGAACTGAGCCCAAGGTAAATAGCTGCAGAACAACAAAGGCGCAGCCATTAGCCATCTATTTGCGCATAACCTTTCCACCATCCTGTGAGCACGGTGCCACCATTTCGTCACCTCGTTATATTTTAAGTCTCGCTATTGATATTGGCTTGATCTCTCGTTGCACAGACGTTACCTGATATTTACAAACCTCCTCACGCACCGTGCTGGGGCATCCAAGGAGCTCCATTGTTTATTCTGCTCTTCCGTTGACATACCCACGACCTTCGAGTCTCTCCAATTGAATTGAAACCCTGTGTTTCTTTGCAAAGCCAAATCCCCGCATTTCTAGCCATTCAGGTGTCCGTTCTTCTTACATACCACCGGACATCTCCGCAACCGACGGGGTCGTACCCATCTTCGTCACTTAGTTACTTCGCTTAGGAACGAGAAAGTCCGTCACTTTGATGGGAATGCATGAAAGTTCGTCACATTACCTACTTCTGTGAAAGTTCGTCGTTTTGACTCGGCACGTTCAAGAACACGGAACCTCGGCCATCATTGTTCCTTCAGCGCAAGCCGGGCGTATTTTTTTATATAGATACCTTACCCTAACACTAACCACTAACCCTAGCCAGCTAACCTGAACCCGAACCTCTGACCCGAACCACTAACCCGAACCGCTAACCTCTAACCGCTAACCGCTAACCACTAACTCTAACTAGCTAACCCGAACCTAACTGGCCGAGCTCGGCACACTGCTGATTGTGTGATGTGTCGACAAGCATGCGTTACGTTGATCCTTGGAAAGTGACGAACATTCGCAGAAATTTGCGTGAACTGACGAACTTTCGCAGAATTCCATCAAAATCACTAACTTTCACAGAACTAAGCGAAGTAACTAAGTGACGAAGATGGCGCAGGCTCCAACCGACGGTATGTCTCCCATAATTTCTCAAGGAGTGAGACGTTTACCACAAACTACAGATTACGTGGCGTGGAAATCGGGTGCACGCAGCCTACGAAAATGACAAATTGAAAGCGGCCATGCAGCCCCACTTCCTCAAATATTACCGGACACACCGGAACCAGGCAACTTTAACCCCTCCGCCTCCCGCGCCCGTTGTGTCGCCTCCTCCCTCTCTTTCCCCGCGTCTTCCATTGCCTCCTCCCTTGTACAAACTTAGTTCAGGGTGTCGCAAAGAGTGTGGCGTTGAACCCAATGACGTTGACACGATACAGTGTGATCACTGTAGAATGTGGTCGCATAGAGGTTGCACGGACTTGGAATCATTGGAAGGTACAAATATCGCGTGGAGCTGCCCCCCATGCAAGTACTATCAACCAGATGGATCTGATTATGTTTGGACGGACGATCTGTGAGCTGTCCTACTTCTACTCAGAAATCGTACACATATAGCTCAAGATTTTAACAGGATCGACGAGTTTTGGGTGTTCCAACCTAATGGCAACAACAACTTCTTTTACCAGGCCTCGGCATATCAAATACAGGCCAACTCATTCTGAAGTGATACATAGGTAATATTTGCGCGCGGAATGAGAAACCAATCAAGAAGCAGTTTACCGCCTCATGAGAGCAGTGTGCACAAATTTACGCCGCTGACCCCGACTTAAATCTCAAAAGTAAGCCCATTTCTGAAGCGAACTAGCGGGAACTAATCTCGTCGTGTGAGCAGGATAATACCGGGAAGATAAAATGGTCGCACAGGCTGGCTGAAGACGCACAGAATTATCCGAACGACTTCAACAACCCGGCCATTTCTAATGTATGCCAGAGACGATTATCTTGCAATCGTTCTCGGAACACGGCAACATCCGATCCAATACGACTACGCCGAGTGGATGTTCGAATCCAACCGGTCTGAGACCCACGCTAGCCCCTTTCTCACAAACTTTCGCACCAACTTTGTCCCGGGAGATACTTTATTAATTGAGCCACAGGCAGCATTTGTAATCCAGTCGGTTCCTCGAGATATTACCGCCACGGCTGAGGCTCCAGTTGCTATGTCTACGACTTCACATCTTCGAGCGACTATGCTGACTGAATGGCGGTTTAATCTATTCATTCTGCGCGCATATCTGAATCGATCCTCCGCCGCTGATACCCAGGTGTATTTCTTAGCACAAAAATACAGTGTCAAGGAGTTCCAGAACACACCTTCGGACGCTCCCTTCTTGGTGGCTAGGACGGGAAAGGTCATATGCTATTTGACTGTCCTGGAGCGTGCATTGCGAGGAGCCGAAGGAGCTGGGAACGAACAGATACCACTAATGTGGTGCAGGATTGGAACCCTACAGGATTTCCTTTTACGTGTTGATACCATCCCCACTTCAAAAGGCCCCATTCCTAAACACGGTCCGCAAAGGAAGTCTCATTCGATTGAATGATTTCCCGACTTGCGGATTGCTGCTGCAGAAGATACTTTCATTCCTTGCTTCTTCAGTGCACCCTGATATGGACGAAACCGTGACCCAAATTTTACTGTTTTCAACCCCACACACCGTGTGCCGAGCTGAAAAATCTGTCCTCATCGTGCAACACTGAATGGGTGGTTTGATTTCAGTGGTTTGATTTCAAATTGGTGTGTGCTTCATACATTGTGTGGCTTGTCAGTAATCAGCAAATCAGCTTGAGGTTGGATTCTGGAAACATATGGCGTGGGCATATAGCATTATTGAGTCAAATTGAAGAGGCAAATTACTTTCAGTTGCATGAGAAGACTCGGAATTACCTATCATGATGAATTGGTCAACTTCCGCGTCGATGTTTCCGTGTGCAGTGAAGGTCATTGATGTTGCTTAGAATTTGTCAACGGAAGACGGTCTGATATTGCATCGTGGCATTTGAGCTTTCAAAAGAGCAGATCGCAATTGCAACTGGTTAAACCCACAGTGTGCGGTGGCCGTGGCCTTTAGATTACATGCCAGTGGTGGCAGGCGTAGTTCGATCGATATTAGAGTTGTAGAAAACGAATCTACTGTGGTGACAAGCCATGCCTGTTCAACAAGTTGATCGCCAAAAATGCCATCAGAGTCAAATTCATACTCCGATATAGGGGCAAGCCGATCGGCCAAGCCAATCGGCCTTACCCATGACATCACCTTCGAACAGCCTGAAGACTGCCAAATTATAGACTCGATGCAAGTTACTAGGCAACCTGGCATTCTTCTATTGCGATAGGCCATACGTTGATGAGCCTTCGGCGAAACTGGCCAAGATGCAGGCAGCGAGGGAAAAAAAGGCCACTGACTAGCCAACCCAAACCATCGCACTGCGTCTTTGTCTGAAAAACCTTCAGTTTGGACCCATGCAAGGACATTATAAGCCCCTCGCACGGCAATTATAATATTATGAGGACCTTGAAATGCAACTTTTATATTACAAGTCTCTTGCGAGTTGTTTCAAGGCAAATTTACTTGTTCCGACATCTTACTTCGTCTCGCTGTGAGAATATGCCGCCCCTCCATTACTCAGCATTGTAGTGTCTGGAATCCGCCACACACATTATGTAGATTATGTAGATTATATACTCATTTCTTTGCCTTTTCAAGGATAGAACCTCAATGTCACACTCCCAATCCGCAAGTAGGGCAGCAATTGCCAGGTTTGATCTCGCCGACACTACTCCCATCGGTCAGTGGACTCAGTGATCTGATCGTTTTACACTCACCAGTCGAAACACAGAACAGCGGAACAATCCGGCTTCGGCTTCGGCCTCAGCCTCGGCTTGCAAGTCGGGCAGCATTCGCCAGGTCGCATAACCGAGATGAAACCACCAGCACTATTAGCAAGTTTAGCACAGGCGAATTCACTTCATGCACTGAATGCCTATGTACTGGACTTACCATTTCACTGCGGCACAGCGGACCCGAGAGCAATCGATCTTCCTGGGGACAGCGCCGACTAATTGAGAGACCAAGAGTGCAGAGAGGATGACGGAAATGAGGGCGAATTTCGTTCGCATGTTTAGGTGGGTAGGTGGGTCAAAGCTCTAACTGTCGTTGAGTCTCTACCCCCCCCGCAATTTATACTTCTGACGCCTTCATTAACAAGAGGCTTGGCATTGCTCCTACATACAATATGCCGTTGGCGCAGGGCATTTTAAGCCCGGTCCCTTCAGCCTCAGGAACCCAGTCGGGCGTTATGAAGGAAGTGTGTTCCCGGAGCAGTCCCATTTTAATTGACGGCGAGTGGAGAATGGACAGTGACATACTGTCGTGACCGTTTGTGCGTTGCGAGGGAACAGAATGTACTTTCGGTAACAGGCATTGCTCCCGCCTTCAGAGTTATTCCTTTGTTCGCATAGCATGTATTCGATGTCGTCCATGTCGGTCTCTGGGACAATGGAGAGTCAAGAGTACCTGAGGTACCACATCCAGTTTTTATTCTGTTTGATACTCCTATACCTGAATATAGTATTCATACCGTACTATCCTGAACAACTTATGTTCCCCGTCGCCACTTCAGGCCACTACCTGGACTGACCAAAAGGGCCAAAGGCCCCAGTTTGAATGATGGGCCCAAAGGGCCCCAGCCAGGTGGGGGAATCCCGGAATGTGGGGTGCTCCCGGGGATGCGATAAAATGTGTGGGAGCTCCCGTGCTCCCGCCTGTGGGACCTCCCGCGGAACCGAAAAATTTGGCCGGGACCTCCCTAGGATCCCCGGGAGCTCCCCAGATGTCACATCACGCCCTGGTGTCTGGGGTCCTTTACTCCCCAAAAAAGCTGTTTTTGATCCATTTGTGGCCTTGCTGGCTTGTGGTGCAGTCATGGTTGTACAGGGTGTTGGAACACAAGTTCATGTGTGCATACTGCTGCATTTGTGGTGCACAATGGGGTCACTGCAAATATTGGATTGCTGTCTTGATTCCAACACAGTGCATGTGGTCATTCAGAAATTACCAGCCAACGGCATCCTCAATGCAGGTCCTCTCTCACCATAGTGGTACAACCCACAGTAGCTTGATATTGAGTGCCATACATCATTCAGGGAGAAAGAACCTGTTTGCCACAATTGCTGGTTCAATGCATGCTGGCCACCAGCCCTATCTCACCCTTTGTGGTCTGACGAAATCAATACATATGCCAATTTTGTTAAGAAATCGCTACAATTCACACATTTGAAAGGATGTCTGTTCCCTACAGTTGTATTGACCTATGTAGCTTAGTTCAGTGTGTGCAACATAGAAGATTGTATTTCCAATATCGCTAGGACAAATCACCTACTATTTTGTGCTATTTTCCTCCATATACACTGCAGTTTGAATTGGTCTCTTGTGTCGACACCCATTGAATATAATTTATAGTAGTTGTTATTCTAACATCAAAAGTGCTAATAATAGTAATATGGTGTTTCGGTAATTCACCCGCCCTAGGCAGGAGCTCCCACCCAATCCCCAACAAGATCGGGAGCTCCTGGCTCATTTAAATATTGGGCGGGAGCTCCCACCCCATTCCCAATATTCCCGGGACATCCCCAGGATCTCCGGGAGCTCCCAGCTCATTTCAAAAATTGTGCGGGAGCTCCCGGCCCATTTTACATATCAGCCGGGAGCTCCCGCACAATTTTTGAAATGAGCTGGGAGCTCCCACCCCATTCCCAATATTCCCGGGAGCTCCCGGTTCATTTCAAAAATTGTGCAGGAGCTCCCGGCCCATTTTACAGATCAGCCGGGAGCTCCCGTGATATGTAAAATGG
Organism: Mycena rebaudengoi; assembly: GCA_029282285.1. Lineage (NCBI taxonomy): Eukaryota > Fungi > Basidiomycota > Agaricomycetes > Agaricales > Mycenaceae > Mycena > Mycena rebaudengoi. The sequence goes on along the minus strand of JARJCX010000479.1, from coordinate 52,874 downwards.
GCCGGGAGCTCCCAGTGCACCCAAACCCGCTAGCATCCCAAAGAAGTATATTCTATCACGACAATCAGCCAAACAACTACAATCATCCAAAAAAGGAAACAAGATATTTTAATACCTGAGGAACTTGCCGATGCTCAAAAAGGTCAAAACCAAAAAGAAAAAAGAAAAGAAAACAAAATGCGTGTAGCAGGAGTTGAACTCAAGAGCATAGCCATGGGAATGTATTTTGCGTTTTGTGCAACAGCCAGGGGCTCTTTCCTAGAACCGTCAGCACGGTCCGGGAGCCCTCGGCAAGCTCTACAACTTTGATTTTGACCATATTTTTAGACACAAACCACTGATTTCCTTTTTTGGCCACTACACACCTTTGCCCAAAAAAGGAAATTACAGCGTTTTTCCCCTTCCTTAGGTCAGAATTCAATCATTTTGGATGGTCTAACTCATTGGGCAGGATGGAAATCACCATAGAATATGATGTGAAGCATACTCAGAAGGACTACACCTCTGTGAGAGGCAGATAATGGGCAGAGTGATGCATTCATCTCTCAACATGAATATCTTGGGAACATGGCCAATGAATATGATCCATGCACTAATACAATATTTCCCCATGTCATGGACATGACCTTCACATAGTAAAACAGCTCTTGAGTAACCAGGAGAGTATATTCTAACCATATTCTGAAACACCATGTTGGCTTCATTGTGACGGCATATAGTCAGCTAAATTGTTGCATTTATGATCCTAGGCCCCATATCATCTATATGAAAACAGGAGTGCGGCCATTGCCTCAATTGTTCATTGCTAGATCCTCATTAAAGGTCAACATGCTCAGAATGACTATTCACCCAAATTTACATGTGCCACCAGTAAACAATGTGGGATAAGGATTCAAACCAGATATTACAGGATATCTGAACACAGAAAGCCAAGAATCATCCCCAATATATGTCCTTGAAGATCTACAATCTCAAGTGACATTTTTCGCTTTTTTGGTGCATTAGGGTCCATGTAGAGCCAATAGCATAATATAAACAACAGAAAAGCAAACAGACATGATTAAAGACAGATATTACACTTTATTTGAAGGATTTTGGTCAAGATTTGGCCATATAGTGTTTTCATCCATAGGCATTAAGTGTACTGCATACTGCTGTTTATCTCATGCACTCGAAAATACCACTTACCTGAAACTTGGCCAAATTTCTTGGGATACAGTTGAATATTGATCTTTCATCATGTCTCTTTTCATTTTGAGTGTTTATTTTGCAGTAGTTGCTCTGGATGGTGCCCTATTCACCAAATAAGCGAAAAATGTCATGTGACATTCTGAAGCTTCAAGCCCATATATTGGCACAATTCGGGGATCCAAACATTTGGAAGAGCAGTGGAATTTTTGTTGAACTCTTTTCCTCCATTCTGAACCTTACAATCAGAGCAAATGAGCTGAAAATGCATAGAAACACATCAACACGCTTAATCTTTGCTCATGGCTCAGCTCTGTGGGCCAACACCCATCAGACATCTTTTTACATATAGTGATTGTTCTATGATGGGGTTTTTGACATGCCAGATCGATGCATGACCTGGCAATGAAGCAATGATGGCATGATGAACTAGGATCCAAACATGCTCCTTTTCTTCCTGGGAGTCTATTCTAGTACAATAAGCATGTATTTATACTACTCATCAGTAGGTAGGAATGTCTTCCTGAGACCTGTGTAATTATATCATGAAGATATGATGCTGCAGAGGTGAATGTATCACTCTGCCCATTACCTGCCTCTCACAGAGGTGTAGTCCTTCTGAGTCTGCTTCACATCATATTCTATGGTGATTTCCATCCTGCCCAATGAGTTAGACCATCCAAAATGATTGAATTCTGACCTAAGGAAGGGGAAAACGCTGTAATTTCCTTTTTTGGGCAAAGGTGTAGTGGCCAAAAAGGGAAATCAGTGGTTTGTGTCTAAAAATATGGTCAAAATCAAAGTTGTAGAGCTTGCCGAGGGCTCCCGGACCGTACTGACGGTTCTGGGAAAGAGCCCCTGGTTGTTGCACAAAACGCAAAATACATTCCCACAGCCAGCAATAAATGATGGCTATGCTCTTGAGTTCAACTCCTGATACACGCATTTTTTTTCTTTTTCTTTTTGGTTTTGACCTTTTGAGCATCGGCAAGTTGCTCAGGTATTAAAATATCTTGTTTCCTTTTTTGGATGATTGTAGTTGTTTGGCTGATTGTCGTGATAGAATATACTTCTTTGGGATGCTAGTGGGTTTGGGTGCACTGGGAGCTCCCGGCCCATTTTACATATCATGGGAGCTCCCGGCTGATCTGTAAAATGGGCCGGGAGCTCCTGCACAATTTTTGAAATGAGCCGGGAGCTCCCGGGAATATTGGGAATGGGGTGGGAGCTCCCAGCTCATTTCAAAAATTGTGCGGGAGCTCCCGGCTGATATGTAAAATGGGCCGGGAGCTCCCACACATTTTTGAAATGAGCGGGAGCTCCCGGAGATCCTGGGGATGTCCCGGGAATATTGGGAATGGGGTGGGAGCTCCCACCCAATATTTAAATGAGCCGGGAGCTCCCGATCTTGTTGGGGATTGGGTGGGAGCTCCCGCCTTGGGCGGGTGAATTACCGAAACACCATATTACTATTATTAGCACTTTTGATGTTAGAATAACAACTACTATAAATTATATTCAATGGGTGTCGACACAAGAGACCAATTCAAACTGCAGTGTATATGGAGGAAAATAGCACAAAATAGTAGGTGATTTGTCCTAGCGATATTGGAAATACAATCTTCTATGTTGCACACACTGAACTAAGCTACATAGGTCAATACAACTGTAGGGAACAGACATCCTTTCAAATGTGTGAATTGTAGCGATTTCTTTAACAAAATTGGCATATGTATTGATTGTGTCAGACCACAAAGGGTGAGATAGGGCCGGTGGCCAACATGCATTGAACCAGCAATTGTGGCAAACAGGTTCCTTCTCCCTGATGATGTATGGCACTCAATATCAAGCTACTGTGGGTTGTACCACTATGGTGAGAGAGGACCTGCATTGAGGATGCCGTTGGCTGGTAATTTCTGAATGACCACATGCACTGTGTTGGAATCAAGACAGCAATCCAATATTTGCAGTGACCCCATTGTGCACCACAAATGCAGCAGTATGCACACATGAACTTGTGTTCCAACACCCTGTACAACCATGACTGCACCACAAGCCAGCAAGGCCACAAATGGATCAAAAACAGCTTTTTTGGGGAGTAAAGGACCCCAGACACCAGGGCGTGATGTGACATCTGGGGAGCTCCCGGGGATCCTAGGGAGGTCCCGGCCAAATTTTTTGGTTCCGCCTTTGGTGGCCAGGAGCTCCCAGGTATGCATTTTTTATCTGGGAGCTCCCAGCCAAATTTTTTGGTTCTGCGGGAGGTCCCACAGGCGGGAGCACGGGAGCTCCCACACATTTTATCGCATCCCCAGGAGCACCCCACATCCCAGGATTCCCCCACCTGGCTGGGGCCCTTTGGGCCCATCATTCAAACCGGGGCCTTTGGCCCTTTTGGTTGGTCCAGGTAGTGGCCTGAAGTGCCGTCGCTCGTCGCTGCCATCGTGGTTTGGTTCCTTCAGGCGGGGTTGGGGACCCACAGGAGGTGGTAGTCAAAAGTGAAATCTCCGTGTATAGTAATATGAAATGTCAAATCACTGTAAGCGTTGGGACCTTGGAAGTTCGGAAGCTATTATGTTGGCTAACAGTGATTTGACATTTCATATTACTATACACAGAGATTTCACTTTCCGGTACCGCCTACTGTGACTCTCCAACCCCATAACGTGCGGTGGGTATGAGCCTGGTAAAATGCCATCGACGCGGGAGCGCGGGAAAAAACACTGAGATTCAGGTACCCCGAAGGCCAAGCCTACAGCTGGCGCAGCTGAATTAGGTAGAGCGGCAACGGTTGTTCATGAATCAGACACAACTGTTTCGTGCTACAATTTGTTTCACAAACGGATTGATTACTGTACTTCAATGATCAATTCGACAGGGGGGTGATGCGTGACCACAAATTCCAGTTCAACAATTCGACAATTCGACAATCGCAAAATTTGGCGTGACTGATCTGAAAATTTCAACAAATGGAGCTGAAAATTCGTCGAAATCAAGCCTTTTTGCGCGACCGTGGCCGATTTTGGTATGATGAACCAAAAATTTAATTCGACAGAGCCCTGGGTGATGCGTGACCAGCACCAAATTTCGGCCTTGACAGACCCCTGGGTGACACGTGACTGTCGAATTGGTTATTAAAGTACAGTACCAGTCTGAGAAGGAGGTAGATGTAGTCTCTGAATTCAATCCATCACCAAAAATAAATCATTTTCTATCCTCAATGGATCAAAATTGATTAAACCAAAAGTTTACTTAGGGTTGAGGAGGAGGAGGAGGAGGAGGAGAATGTATTGCTGCGGTGGTCCCATTGAGGAACATATGGCTACTGTACTTACATACACTTGCCTCTAAAATGTATGCTACAGTCATCTACGTCTCAAGCTGGTTTGAAGGAAATGCAAAGGAGTCATCTCACGGCTCTCGATAGCAGACAGGAAGATATAACGGTCGCGTTGCTACGTATGGTATCCAGCTGGAATAAAGCGCTGGAACCTATCGAACAATGCCAATACATCGTGTACATATTTCGCCACTCGTGTAACTGCCTTTCTCGACGCCAACATCCGCTGCAAGAATTCGTACCGAGTGAGGAGTCCATAAGCTGGTCTAAGAGCAGGATCGTCACCAAATATGTCCGTCAGGCACTCCCTCCTCATCAGTACGAGCGGGGTATAGGCCTCACAATCTAACATTGCATGTACCTCGTCTTCCACGGCGACCAGACAGAAACGGCAAAGACGCTTATCCCGTGGGATAGCTTGCCTGTATCGAGCCGGGTAGCGCAGACGTTCGACGCTGAGATTGTGATCGCTCACGGTCAGTCGCGTGAGGGCTTTTCGGTGGGTAGGTATTGGAACCATTGACATGGCAGAGAAAGAGCAATGTGACATGTTCCATTTATATAACACAAGATTATGGCTTGCAGCAGGAGATAAATGATGTTGATGGCTGAAATTTATTTCAACAATCTCCAGTGTATTCCGGCGCATCCCAGTAAGATTTCTCAGGTGTCGGGCATGATGCCACGTAGTCGTAATGTTCACCGGTTCTGTCCAGATCCATTGCAAGCTAGTAATGATTTCCACTAGTATCCGATGGGAACCACTGGAAAATGTTGGGAATCTAAAGGAAAATAGAGCCATTGAGATTCACCAATATCCATTCAAACAATGTGGGGAGCTCAAGGTAGGTAGGTAGGTAGGTAGATAGGTAGCATTACACGGCACGGTCCCGCTGAGGAGAACCGGGGCCAGGAAGTATCCCGGTGTACTAGTTACAGGTTCTATGTACACCTTCGTCCCTGACTTCTGTATACCTTCTAAGCCGAGCTCACAAATTCACTGTGATCCTGTACCATCCAGTGAAATTCAATGGCTCAGCACAGGAATTCAGCATCAACCAATGCCGCGCAATGCCGATCAGCCGCTTATCAGTACCGCGTGTATTACTGCAAGCACGAACCATTTGCCGGGCATGTGCCGTGCTTTCCGAAACACTCAGCACATTCCACCCGACACCGGCTTACGAAGTTTGCCGCACGGGCGGTGTGTCGGCTTATGAGCGGCATCCGTCAGGAACGTACCTCGCCATCACAAGCGCAAACGTGCTAGTGATCAAAGAAAACCAATTGGGAGATACATCACTTTTCAGATGATACAATACCGTACAGCAACGGAGTGGGAAGGAGTGGGCAGTGTCATACTTGTTTAGAGAGTAGTATTGTACTCCATCTGGTCAAGCTTTAGCCCCTGAAGTATCCGACCAACTGAGATGACGAAGCGTGGACACGAAAAAAGGCAAAATGGAATGGAAAAAGTGTCGAGGCTCGTTTGACCCATGTCTTCGGGTGGATTCAAACCACCGACTCTCGCGTTTATTTGAGAATATGAGCATTGTCACCAAATGGGAGTGAGCGCCACGCTCCACGAAGACCTGGGTTTTTATGGCTCTTGCCTGCATTGAGAGGCGATGCTAGTATATTTCCAAAAAAAAAAACAAGTCTCCATTGCAGTATCAAGAATCGCAAATAAAAATTTGTTCTTTTCGGATTCTGAACGTTAAACCTCCCCCCCATGCCTCCACAAAATTTTGGATATACCCGATATACCCTTCCAAAAGTAGCAATACTCCGCAGTTTGGCCGCACGCCGAACAAGTCAAAATCACCTTTTCTGGCCGTTGGAGTTGAAACAACCGGATCATTCCGGTGACGTCAAGCATTTCGGCACACCAAGAATTACTTTCTCGCTCGGCTTTTTCGGCCATTGCTCACACTTTCCCATTGCCTTCGCAGTTGGCCACCTACCGGCCCGACCCCCCCGCGACTGCGCCCCTTCACCCATCAACTGCCCCACCGCACTGCGGCCTGCCCGGCCAACTGCCCATTCGGTGCCACCACTGCACAACCGAACACATCAGTCCCGCTGCTTAGACCGCGTGGCGCTGCCCGGACCGACTGCCCGTACTACCGCGCGCACATGCGCTCACTGCTAATCTGTTACTCGCTGCACCTCAACACCACCGATCCGTCCGCACCCGCCGCACCCGCCGCCTCCCGACGTCAGCGTGCACCTCTCGACGCGCACCCCGGGCCCACGCACTCTGGCTCCTGCCACTCCGCTTGCCTAGCATACCGGCCCCACCCACTCATACACGTTGCATCCCGCCCCCACTGGTATCTTTGTGTGCCTCCGAATGCATCTTTCCACGTCCGTCCGGCCGGCATTACGTCGGCCCGCTTGTATGCACATGCATCAGGAAAACCCACCACTGCCATTTCGCCATAATTGTGGATAATTGTGGGTAATTGTGGGTAATTGTGTGAATACCAGAAATTATCAGCAAATGTACGATTCCCTATGTACCCCATATTTGGCGCTAATTATCCACAATTTAAGACGAGTATCCAGAGATTGTCTGTTAATATATGATATTTACGCTCCAATTTGGTTCTTATCAGACAAGATGAAGTAAAAAGCAATCCATTGTCACGTATATACAAGCTAACCAACAAACTATCAACAAAGTAAATATGAATGTAAAGCATGGGCGGAGATAGTCGAATGGTACAAGGACATCAAGGAAAGCGCAGGTATCAAGGCACCGATTGCGATACTCCGGCATGTGGGGGCGGGCGGGGACATTACACGGCCGGCGTGACCTTGTAGCAGTCAATGCAATCTTGAAATAGTATATTAGCACCAGGTGGGGCAGTGAACGGATATTAGAGATCTTGATGGCAAGAGTTGAGGGCCGGGAACTTGGTACGGCCAGTGTGAGCTTGGGGCAGCGGGCAGGACAGCAGAGGGTGGTTTGGATTTCAATGAGTGACGCCGGCCAAGGCTAGATCAAAAAAAAAAGCCTTGAAGAATGGGGGGCTTGCAGTGGAAGTCAGGATTTGAGAGTCGGTTGGTGACGAGCTAGTGTTCGGTGTCGGTCAGGTAGAGAGGACAGAGCATGTTGGGAGCTTGGCATGCTTGACATTGCTTGTTGGCTCGACGACACCGGGTTGACGAGGGACTTCAGAGGAGGTGTGGGGAGATAGCGGCGGCGAAATTTGGAGCGGAAGGACGCATGGATAGCCAGTGCAATGTTGCGAGTGGGGATGGGAGAGACTGGGGTGGAAGTGAGGGCCTTACAGAGCGGAGAGGAGCAAAATATAGGAGAACATGGCAGGAACATGGTGGGGGAAAGGAAGAAAGAACGACAAAAATCTTCGCTGGCAAGATCAAAGTTAGGCATTGTTTGTCTGATGGGCGGAGTTTGAATGACTTAGTGCTTTCCGGATGAAGCCAAGTAAGCAATAATGCCTTGAGGCAAGGAAAATCGACCCAGAGGCCAATTTTACGATAGTAGAACACTGCAGCGGTTGATTTGGCGAGTTGGTATACATCCTCGAAGCATTTTGAGAAAAATACTGGCGATTATTTGGCGATTATCAAGGATTACGGACTATTACGGATTATTGATAATTTACGGCAACTTGACACCGATTATCCAGGGCGGTTTTTCCTGATGTGTTTACTGGCTGTTTCCTGCGACACCACCATCGACGACGCAACGCGGTCCATCCCCTCCGCTCCCACCGTCAATGGAGCCCCAGTCACTCAGATACTGCTCGTACTTTTATTTCTTGACTGTTTGACCTCCAAATTCCGGCCCAGCCCACGTCCTCTGGCGATCACATATCAACCTCCGCGTGCGGTATCGTCTCGAAACGCCCCGTTTCTCTCGCAGTCATCTTCCCACAACCACAAATGCACTCTATGGTACATCCCCTCCATCTCCTCTCTTCCCACTTCGCTCTCCCTCAAGAACTGCGCTTCCTGCGCGCTTTTTCGTCACCGCCAGCTTTCAGCTCCTCTTATGTGCTCCTGGCTGGGCTAGACTCCGTACCAACCCGTCGACTCCCTTGGACGATGTCCTCAAACGTGGTCTACGTCGAAATTTTGGACCTGCATCATCCGCCGTTCCGCCAATTGCGTGCTACGCGAGCGCAGCTGTCGCCAGCGTCGCAGCCGCCCGTTTTGCCGTCGTTGGTCGTTATCCTGGGTCAGATGTCGTGGGATGCGTGTACTGGAGGTAACGGGCCGCTTTCGGGATGGTGCGGCTCCCTCAAATACGTTATATCCACTCTTTTTCGCATTTTCCCGACTAATCTGCTTGCCCCCGCACCAGTTCGTCCCAGTTTTGCTCCAGTTGAGCCCGAATGACTTGCCCCACTTCCATCATGTATCCCTGGGACCGCGGCACCGCTCTTACAGCCCTCAAAACCGCTCGCTAGGCACCATCTCCGCGTGGTGGTATGTCCCATAATGCTGCGTCGTTCCGATCCTCCCGTTGACGCCATATTCGCATTCTGCTATCTCGAAAAGGGTGATTCACCTACAGCCGCGAGATATCAGCCGCGTCGGTATGTTTATATAATTTATTTCGTTCTTTTGTGCTGATTCAGGCCCTCGTATCTCCCCACGGCCGCCGATCTCGCCTCTTCTGTTGGACGAGTATCGCGTAGGGAGGGGCGTACCACGACGTCCAGGTGCGTGGTCTGCCCATACAGCTCCATTTTTCCGGGTTTTTCTTTGGGCTGATACGCCTCGCCCCAGGGAAGGTCTGCCAAGCTCAATCGTATCGTCAAGTCTCGGTCCCAGTCGACGGGCGGCATCCGAATTGTTGCAACCAGACTGCGCCCGCTTTTGGGGGCCATCAAAGCCGGCATTCTAGGTACCTCTGTTACGCCACACCTCAATTGCTCGCGTTCCCCCAGATCCGCACTTGCTGCGGGTCCGTCTCTTTTCTCCCTATCGCGTTTCCGCCAACAAGCCAGCGTCGCAGCGCCGAACTCCAATCGGAGTCCCGGTACCGTGCTGGCTTGAAGGATCCGGATAGGTGCTTGGTCAATCCAGTAGCCCTCTACGTCATGCGCGCTGTCCAATCTCTAATACGGCAGGCTATTCCGTTGGACGACCACATCGGACTGCAGGTAATATTTCGCTTTTACTAACGGTTGAATCAGAACTTTATACCAAGCTCCTTTAACATCCTGAGACTATGCTATTCAAGTTGCATGTTCCTAATCTGTTGCTTACTCAGACTGACCTCTTTATCAAGATCTTCATGCTGAAACTCTGAGTTCACCACTTCAACACACCCGTCCAGTTCAAGGTACATTTTTTTCACCGCTTACTGCGTTGTTTGCTGACTGCTTCATTCAGAATTATTATACCGCGTTTTTAATACTTATCTCATCGGCTGCTGACATCTTTCGCTCAGTTTTCCACGAGGCCATTTAGTTGAAGGTACTTTTTCTTCACGCATTTCTAATACTTGTTTCGTTTCTTACTGGCTTCTGGGACCAGATCTACACTTGAGGCGAAACAAAGACAGACCTCTAGAACAATAGCATGCGATCAGAGTCATATTGTTGGCGGGTGTTTGGAACCCCGGATCGCGGGCCGCTGCATCGCGCTTGCTTTCTGCCACCATGTCACCTTTCGTGTAGGCTCTGAAGTTTTCCGACATCATAGCTTTCCTCGAAGCCGACCGCCGGTATTAGAACGAGGACGACGCTCCGCGATTACCTGACCTGCAAGGCTCTGGGATTTCTGAACGGTCAGTAGCGCCACCTTTGACGCTTCAGTGAGTCAGCTGAGATCCTCAGTCCTGGTGCATTGAGCCCAATTCTGTGGTTTTCTCTCGTCACCTTCCACTCCCGACTACATAGCACATGCTACTACCGACAAATACCCTTTCACTTCCCTCATTGTTGTACTTTCGTCTCCTTGAGGTGCGACTCGTTCTCGTTCTTCCACTTCCCCATGCATAGGATCTGCTTCCTAAAGCATATACCTCCGCATTACTCTAACCAGAACTCCTCGATGACGCTGGAATGAGCAGTGGGCCTCAGGTAAACCGAGCTACGCTTGGCCTTATAACCCATTTCGCTGGCAGGTATTATGAAGGTACAGTGGACCGATTGGGTACGAACCTACCATGCACCCCCATCCGACTGAATACGATATCATCTTTGCGTGAGGTATTGTTGCCTTCATTTATTTCGAGTCCCTCTATTCTCATCGTCACGATCACCTCCAGGTGGTGGAGGTAGCAGCGTTAATGGTACGTTGATTCGAGTTCTTCGTAAGCTCAGTATGCGCTATGCTAATGAGCGCTCAAACTACGCTCTAAAACCGTGCGGTGGCCTCGGACAACGATGACTTCTCGGGCGGCCCCTCTTGTCCCATCTGTTGCACAGATGACCTTGACGACTGCGACAAGTTCATGCCCGCGTTGGACGTCAATCCGGACGAGGAGTACGGTGTCTCAGACGTCCCTGCGACATTGATGCAGGAGCAGTGTAACACTGAAGTCAGAGGCCACTCACTCTCTTAGTTACTGGCCCCGTCCCTGCCACTCTTCGCTGGACAACATTTGACCCTCGACCCTCGCCACTCTTGACTCGACTCGACCCGAACTGACTCCGCCGCCATTTGTCGCCCTCATCGCCAGCGACTGCGACGGCATTCATTAAATGGTCAAACCGGGTGGGTCGTTCTCCCTCGCACTCCTTCTCGCTCAATGCTTTCCCGTTGTTGTCACTGTCGCACAATCGCCCTCACAATAGCCGCAGCCGACTCGCTGGCTCGATGGCCTCCGAGCCAACATGGCGTACGTGGTAAATCCACGATGATAACGATGGCGTGGATCAGCGGCGGGGGGAAGTCGGCGGCAGCTGCTTGGAATGAGTACGAGTGGTGGTAGCGTGAAAGAGAGCGAGGGCTGTTGACAGCAGTCAGACGAGGGGCACAACGAGTACCGAGTTCCCGCAGACGGCGCGAGGCGTGTGGGCAGCGAAAGCTGCAGTGACGAAAACTTGGCGAGATGGTCTGAAAGAATATCAACCTCAGACATGGTAAGAATAGGTCGAGGGCATACGCAGCGCACCATGTAAGTCCTTGAGCATCGGCGTCGGTGATCTGCTAGGAGGATTGCCGGTGCGTCCCGTTAATTTGTCTAACCACATTAGTTACTGACTACACGCAAATACACGTCCTTAGATTCAAGTCTTGGATGCTCGCTCTCTCGATCGTCCAACACTTGCCCTGATCCAGTCGAGGTGCGTTCCTTTTTCCTCCTAATACTTCCATTTACTGACTTGAGCTGCGAAAGCCATCGACTTCGCTTTTCACTCTCAAGGCCGAAACCATGCTTGTTCTTGTCGAGGTGCGTTCCCTTCACTCTTGATTACAATTGACTGACTGAACGTTAAAGTCATTGCTAATACCTTCGCCCACTCGATATTCGAAGTTTTGTTTCGATTGGAGCCGAGTCAAGGTGTGTTCTGACTTAATTCAAGCGTTACTGACTTGAAAATCTATAGATCTATCTGGACTGACCTTTAAGTCAGATCCTTAGCACTGCTGCGTCTTCAGCCCACGATACATTCGCTTCAAACCCCGTTACTATGGCAGTACACCTGAAAGTACGCTAGCTTTACGTTTGACTTTAATTTCTTCACTAACCTTGCCATGCTCTTTGAACACCGGGACGGAGCTACTATGATTCGATGGCACGAGGTACGTCCATTCCATTCACATTTGAAACTCACTCACTTTGTTTTACCTCAGATCGCGGACGAGTTGCTTGGTGCTTTGCTGTCACCATGGACGCATTGTCAAAGGTGCACCTGTTTCATTCCTTCGACTTCAATTTCTTCAATGATTTTACTTACTTAGATATTGGACTCCGGATGTCGGGGCGGCGTTTTTTTGATTCAATGACGCGAGGTTAGGCTGTTCCACTCACATTTGAATTTAATCTTGATTGCTCACTTCACTTCCTTTCCTCTCAGATCTCGGATGGCAGCCCTACGCTCTCGAAGACCAAAGCTATGTCCATGTACCTTGAGGTTTGTTCAATTCAACTACTTTTTTTCCCGAGCCTCATTGTTGACTGACTCATATTTTTGAAGCAGAACCATTTCTCGAAGGCCGTGCATATCGCCGTATTGCTGCGAGGTTCTTGGGATTCGGAAGCCACGGCATGTCCTCAAATTCAATTCGATTCGACTGGTTGACTTCACTTACTCAGATGTCGACCTTACTCTGGATGCTGGGACGTTGTTACTTCTATCTCATCTTTGCCTATCGCGAGGTGCGTTCAATTCAATCACATTTGAACTCGACCTTGAAACTCCAATTTATTACCACTTAGATTTCGGACGGTATTACCAGGCCTCTGGGGACCGAAACTATGGCTGTATATCTTGAGCCTCAGGTATGTTCAATCACTTTTCTTGACCTTGATTGTATATCAATTTAGCTTTTCACCGAGATCTACGCCCCCGAAAGCCGAAACTATTGCTGCATTGCCCGAAGCCACGCCGTTCCATTCCCCCAAGCGCGGAACCCAAAAACTGTGACCTCGTATTCTGAGGATCCTCGTTCATTCATTTTCTACTATACAAGTAATTGGCTTGTCTTTCGACTAGTGTTCCGTCGAGTACCAATACCCCATGATGATCCTATACACACGATGTTATACATACACGCCGACCTTATGAAGATGTAGTTGGACTTGGGGGGCATTGCATGCGCATGGTACAACGAGTCTAGTTCCGTTAAAAAGGTTTTAATTCTTCGTGGATCCTTGTGGTCTTTTAGCTAGGGCAAGATGTTTTTAACCAGCTTGATTGGATTTGAATTGACGATCCTTCCGCAAGGCAGCCCGCTATGTTACTACAGTTTCAACAAGTTCACACCATTTGGCTGTTTTTACCGTCTTCACAGGTACGTGAGTGCTGTGGCTAGTATGAATCCATACTCACAGCTACCCCATTGTCTCGGTCAAACTCGCTGATTCGGCGCTATCCCGCGCCGATCTATTGAACATCTTCTCCCATTCTTCATGATTATCACCTACTAATCCGCGAACCAGGAGGCCTTGACCAAAGAACCACCTACACAGTTCGATCCGGCCAAGATGCTCGGCCACGCGAGGACCCCCACTATGGCTGTCAAAGTCCCTGAAATTGCCCTGAGAAACCATGAAATTCACCACAAGTCCCTGGAATCTTTCGAAAAGGATGGGAATTATGTACATGAGTCTCATGTATTTCGGTCAAGATTCATGTACCTTTCGTGGATTCCATGGCAAAGTCCCTGGAACCTTTCCTAAACTACGTGAAATTCAGCAACTTGTGGGCCGAATTTCATATGCCCGACTAGGGGAAAGTCAGTATCTTTGTCCCCCATAGTGCCCCCGGCTGGTTGACGAGTTCTACATATTTTTTCTGTTCGTATTCATCATTGAATTCGGCTAACGTCAAAGTCATCGTATTGCCAATTCTTTCTTCTTTCTTCTACCGCATTAGAATCTTGCCTGCTTGAGAAATAGAAATCCTGGGCTCTTGGGGAGATTTTGGTGCTTTCGGAAGTATATTTACCTGGTATGTAAAACTTTGTGCGCGAGTTGAGTCAGGCCCACGGCGGCGCTGCCGAAGTTGCACATTCGTCGGCAAATAAGCGAGCATACGTTCTCTTGGACCGACTTATCGCACAAGGGTCATTTCCTCGAGTTGCACGTTCTCACTGTGGCGTACCTCTTCAGTTTCCCATCGTACAGTAAGTTCGAATCTCCTGTTTTCGCCCTCCTCCCTCTAGCGCTTACGATTTCAGTCCACGCCCTTGCTCCCGGCGCCTCCGCAAGCGCGCTAAATACCACCTACTCGCCGTTTACTCTCAACGGCACACCGAACGTATTACTCAAGATCGTCAAGCGCGGGGAGGATGATTCGTTTAAGCCGGGCGGAAGGACTACCTTCGTACTGCGCCTGTATGAAGCATTTGGTGGGCAATGCCGGGCGCAATGGCGCATTGCGCATGGGATCGCAATGGAAGCTGTGTACGAAACCAACCTATTAGAAGACGTTTCTGCGACTGTGAGGTCAAGACAGTAGTGCTTGTCGTAGGCGAAAAGATGGCCAAGGCGTGAGTCTTCTTTGTAAATTAACCCGATCTTTGCCTGATGGTTTAGGTAGAGAGAAGCGAGAGAGCCGGGCTCTTACCCTAGGCCCTACGCAGGCATTATAGCTGATATGCTTGCAGGGCGCGGACGGTATATTATATTTTTCTCGCTCACCTTCTTTCGTATTATTTTGATTCACTGACAACGAACCCTTGGTTCATTTCACTTGTGCGTATCTCTTTCTATTTTGTCGTTTCTTCTCTCGTTGTAAAATCTGCCTCTGATTCCTGCCCCATTCATCCCGGCAAAATGCACTTTAGTGTTGTTTATACAGTTGTCGTGTTGGAATTTGTATTCGGGGTTCGAACCTGTACATTTCAAATTCAACTGGAGATGAGAGGCAACGTGTAATTGGATGGGGCATGGGAATATATCCGGATGGTCGACAAGTATTCACCGTCCCGATCCGGGAGTAGTAAACTATTATGGGGTCACTGAGTTGAAAGTCAATTATTGGGGCGCTATCTATATCCCAACTCTAAGGTACGAATGCATACACACTCCCGGTATCTCTCTTCCCGCCACCATCCTCATCCCTCGCCGCACCCGCCGCACGTCGCCGTCGCCAGTTCTTGGTTGCCGAAATTAATGCTCACCTACTCATTTGAAGCACGTCTTTCACAAGTTCCGCAAGATTCTCCGGAAAGTATGCCTCTTCGGAGATCCAATGCAATGTTGTTTCAACTGAAAATGCGGCATGTAATCCACTTCCCAAATGCGCAAACCCACTCCCAAATAAAACCACAGTCATATACAGCTTAGCTTACTCGTTGATGTTGAAACCGAATCGGGAGTCGGCGTGCCGCCGACCGAAGCGTACGGATATCTTGTCTGTGTGTATTAGAATTGAATCATTTTGAGGTTTCGGCGCTGAGGAGGTGCTTGAAGGAGATCCGACCCCGCCCGAGGAACTGCTCAGATACAGTTCGGAACACCGTTCAACTGCTTCTGACCTAACAAGCCGATGAATTACTCACGATCCTGGAGAATAAAAACCAACTAGGGGGCCTACATCACGAGTGCCGAAACGCGCAGAGCACAAGAATGAGAGATGCGATGGTCGACTTTATCCGGCTCTCATCCGGCTAAGCGGCCCATCAAATTAAACATTTTTGTTGTCTTCTGCCTATTGTCCGCGCCCCAGCTCGTTATATAGCGGCGCCCCCTAACTACTCGGCAACTGGTATGGCGATTTATTAATGTTGTAGGTGGGTCCTTAAACGGATCCCCGCAGTGCGGAGATCCGTCCATCACTGTCTGCAGGTATAAAGGTACAATTTGCAGTTCGCGGTCAAGCCAGCTTGAAATCCGGATTTCAGCGCCTTTGACTGTTTCTTTGTTATAGGTATTTTCCTCTCCATCCGTTCATTTCGGGATGCCGACTTGTCTGTTAGATGCTGGCATCTATTCACTCCCTTTCCACCTTAACTCACGCACAAATCTTCCCAGGTAAATTTGTATTTCCATATCCATTGTCGACACCGCTCTGACCCAATGTGCTCCCAGAATGCAGCTCGCTTTCGTCTCTCTCGCCGTGGTTCTTGCCACTGCGGACACGGTCTTTGGTGTACCCACCAGCAATTCCAGCTCGATTACGACCCGTAAGAGGCTTGGTATCAACTGTAAGGGCTCCAGCAGTTGCGTCCTCCACGGCAGCAAGGAGGCGTCTGTTCTCGCTGGTTATGTTGCGGAGTTGGCCGATAACGTCTGGATCAACGACGGGCAGCATATCGCGTGCACTGTCGATATCTGCGCGTTCCTGCAGAACACTGCCGGCACACAGGGTTCTATTGTCAAGAAACTTGCGCCGTACATTCCGGACCACGGCTGCAAGGTCTGCGGGAGCGTTCCGTATTATTTTCCGCAGGGCAATAACGATGTCGCGGACGGAGAGCTGACCTTCAACTATGTTAACAACCCGTCCTGCAGGAATAAGCTTTGCTAGAGAGTAGTTTACATAATGTGTAAGTGACTTGTAGTGATCAATAGATCTGTTGTGGGATGTGATGGTTCAACTACGCACCCTAGGAGTTTGTCCATGGCAAGGAGGCAGATACAGGCGTGCAGATTTGGAAATAAGCAGCCCTTGAGACATTCAAGCTTTTCTGGCCGCCACAGTGGAACTTTCTTCCCGTGCTCTCTAAAAAACTATAGGACATTCGTTTATACAAATTGCGTCTAGACGCAAATTGCCGCTTAAACAGCTGTTTAATCTAAACAGCTGAACAGAATGATGGCAGTTCAGGGGGGGCCATTTAAAAGGCGGTTTAAGCCGTGTTTAAACGGGCCAAAAGAGCCTTTTACACCTAACCCACAGCTCGATGAACTGATTACATAAATGAAGACCTACAAACCTTCAAGCGGCATGGCAAGGAATATTCATGATGCCGAATTTGGAAACTTGAATGTGATTTTTGCTGGTGATGTTGCCCAGTTACCTCCTGTGACTGGCTATGCTCTGCATAATTTCTCTAGAACCCAATCATAATATAGATGCAGTCCTTGGCAGAATCCTATGGCATCAATTTACGACAGTAGTTTTGCTACGGCAGAATATGAGGCAGACCAAATAGACCGAGGCTGATGCAAAGTTGTGTACAGTATTGGAGAATATGCGATTTGGAGCGTGCACTCCAGATGATATAGTTTTTGTGCGAACCCAAGTAGCAAGTGATCGACCTGGTCATCCGCACTTGGACAACAAAAAATATCGGAATGTGTCTGTCATCACTGGATTGAACATCCACAAAGATTTGATCAATCATGAAGGTTGTCGTCGATTTACTCAGGATACGGGACAGGAATTGATTGAGTTCTACAGTTTTGATACTTCGAGCTCAAGAGCAGTGGATAAATGTAATGTTTTCGGGTGGGTTTGAACCACTGGTTCTCCCGCTATGGGTTTAATGTGCTGAAGATGATATGATCTGACTCTGTACCTCGGACACACACACACGATTTCTTGAGAGGGTTAGCGGGAAAAGCCCAAAGCGACATGTTTGACCATGCTTGGCTCGCCACTCATCACTTGCCTCTTTCCACCGGAGACGATGACCAAACGTCCTGGCTTGCCCTCCTCCTCCTCCGGTCTCATCGACACAGATTGCGCGCAAGGCTTCGATACGCAGCACGGGGTGCGTGTCCCGCCTTCCATCTGTGTACTGAGCTGCCGCTTCGACCCCACGGGCCAAAACATCGCCGCCTACTCCGCCGGCCGCAGCATCCCCTCTGGCGCACCGAGTTGCATACTGTCCTGCCGCTCGTCGTACGTGTTGGTGCTGCATCTCATCGGCTCCCTTCGTTCTGTCTTCCTTTCCCGCTCGTCCCTTCGCCTTCGCCTTCCTCATGGGCCCATATCCGTCCCACAACCCACCCCATGTCATACCCCGCGCCTTCGTCCTCCTTCCCTCGCTTCTCTTACACCCCCGCCTTCTTCTGTATACATCCCGTCTCACACCTCTCTTACATCCCATCCCCGTCCCCACCCCTCCTTATATCCTCCCTCCATGCATTCCCGCCCACTCCTCCTTACACACCGCTTTCCCCATTCTCCATCATGTCCCGCTTCCCGCACCAACGCTAACATCCCCACAGAATCAATGCGCGCAAGACGATGGAGAACAAGGCGCGAGGTGATCGCGCAGATCTCGCATCGCTTCGGGCCGAAGATTCAGGATATTGAGAAGGTGTGTTTCTTTCCTTCTTATTTGAGGAGGCTTTGGGGACGCGCGCGCGCTGTCCCGTCGGCGGTGACGTGTCGGCATTTGCGAGTGTTATGATGTACGCTGCGCGCATGTGCGCGCCGCGTCTGTTGCGTGCCCGCCCCGCCCCGCCCCGCGTCGCTTTGTGTCAATAGGCCCACGTCGTTTGTGCGCGCGGGCGTGACGCTTGCTTTGTGCGTCGCGTGTGGCGCCGCCGTGGGCTGTGTTCCACGCCTCCCCGCGGCGGTCCGTGTCATGAGGGCCCTCGTCGTTCCGTGTGACGCGGGTATACGCCGCCATCCCGTTTCTGGCGTTCTTTCCGCGCCTCCGTGGGCTGTGCACGCTCGGGGTCATATGCGCTGCGGCAGCCAGGGGCGCCTGCGCCCTTCGTGCCTGTCCTCCCCGCGTGTCTTCCGCGCGTGGACTGTGTCAATGAGACGAACGCCGTAGTTGTCGACGAGACAAACGTGCGCACGTTGGGGCAGTTCCGTGGTCATATGCGCTTGGTGTATCCCGCGCGTTTGGTGCCGCGGTGGGCTGCGTTGATGAGGCGAACCCCGCAGCCATCGACGAGACAAGCGTGCGCGCGGCGGGGGAGGGGAAACGCGCGGGCTGTTCCGCAGGGTCATGTACGCCGTGCGCAGCTTATGTGGCAGCTGGTCTGACGGGGGATGGACCAAGCTCTGCGTGCCGGCGTGGATGCGTGTGCCCTGGGCGGCGTAACCGACGTGCTCTGCGCGCCGTAGGCAACATCGTCCGCGCAGACGTAGGCAACTTCGTCAACGTAGACGTTGGCAACGTCCTCTGCGACCCGTTCCATTCCGCTGTATCACCTCCTACACGCTTCTTTCCCGCCTGCTATGCTAAATTACCTACCGACCGACCCACCTACACGCATGAGAATAAAGAATGGTTGTTGCAATCTACTTGCATACATGGCGTGTCACCGAGCTCCACAGTTGTTTCAAAAATCCAACCCAGCACCCAAATAATTAATTCATTTTGTTGAAATCCACTTGGAGGTCGATGCGGAGCTGGGCGAATAAAAATACAAAATACTGTGGCAGTCTCTGTATGCCCTCGAGAGGAGTCCACCCTCTCCAGGGCCAGTATCTCGAACTTGACCCTTCTCATTTTTGGTAGCCATTAGCCATTCAATGGCTTGTGCGCAACCTGGGTAATATAGTTATATTAGATAGTGGCTCGTTTGAGATCAGGAAGATCAGGCTGGAACCACTGGAGATAACCTGCGAACAAATGATAATGTTTTTGTTCTGTTGTGTCTCATTGACAAGGCCGACGCTGTCAGCAAGCCGCTATATGTGGCTTATTTGGATTTGAAAAACGCGTTACCCGGAACCGATAGGTCAACGCTTTGGGTAAAACTTGCAACCATGGGCATCTCTGGCCCGATGATTGAATGGCTTAAAAAGTTGTATGATCGCATTCGTTACCTTGTTTGTCTGGATGGCCGCTTTGCACCTGCATTCAGATCTCTCCTCAGAATATTAACCGGCGACCCCGGTTCACCTCACCTGTGGAATCTATTCATGTCGGACTTCCTACTTGCATGGCACCCCGACGATATTGAACTAAATGGAGTCCCAATTACCAATGTTGAGCACGCCGACGATATAATGATGGCTTCTGGATCTCCTCCTGGATTTCAAAGTCACTTAAACGGGGCTCAAGGCTAGGCGAATAACAACGGCTGCGAGACACCAATTCCCAAGTGTCTTGGCCAGATATTTGGGGCTAGACCAAAAACCTGCCCGAGTTTCCATCTAGGAGGCAATCCGATAACCCAAGTTACGAAGGCATGTTACCTCGGAGTATGGTTTGAGACAGGTTCAAAGTTCATGTGGAATGAGCAGTACAGGATCAAAGCCAGAAGAGCGACCACAGTTGCAAATGTATTGCTGGGACTTGACCGTTTTGTTGGCAAGCTACCCGCATGGGAATACCAGATCACTCTACATGGCCCGAGTCGATCCATACCTCATTGCTGGCTGCGATGTGTGCCTTGACGTAGATGCAAAGAGTTTGGCTTTGCTGCAACGTATTCAAATGAAATTTCTGCGCCGGATGCTGGGTCTTGGTCGCTGGAGCCTAAAGGCGCTATTATTTTCGGAGACGTGTATATGGCCAGTAAAATACCGCCGAGTCTATTTGGCCTTGAGGTATTTGTGTTACCTCCTGGGGTTGAACACCAGGAGGCCAGCGGCGAACGCGCTACGCGAATCACTCAGACTCGCACTTGAACAGCATCTGTGCTGGATTAATGACCTTCGACTGGTTCTCTCAAGACTGTATGTCCCCGTCTCCCTCCGAATTTCAATGGACATGACTGTCAATGATGTTGAATCGGCCATGAAATGTGTGGAGAAGTCCATGGAAGCATGGATTGATCACGAAATCGAGGCTTCATCAAGAGTCGGAGACATCCTCGTCGGCCATATGGAATTTGACTCGAAAACTGGGAAACTTGTCAAGAAATCCCTAATGTTTCGGCATTATCTGAGAATTGCGTCGCCAGACCATCGTATTGCACTTACGAAGATGATTCTGTTGAGCCATGGTTTAGCCATCGAACGTCGACGCTGGAAGGAGCGGGGGAAAAAGATCGTACCGAAGGAGTGGAGGTTGTGTCGGTTCTGCTACGCTTATATTGAAGACCCTGCACACGCCTTGTTTGTTTGCCAAAAGCCCGAACTGGTGATCATCAGGTCCCTATTTTTCGAGAGCATCGAAAAAATTATTCCTGGTATTGCGAACCAATTTTCCGATGCAGAAAAAGCTTTCAAGGGATTCCTGGCACGGAGAGAAATTACTCCGCTTCTGGGGAAACTGGCCTTTGATGTCTTGAAGATTTTTGAGGCATGCCCAATTCTTCGTGTGGATGATCCCAATGTGCAAGTCACGGCATGAGTCTATGCATGCTCGACTCTTCAATATGCCTAATGTTACTCTCTCTTGGGTTATGCTCGCAATTTTCTCAGTCTTATTTTTGCTCTGGTCCGCTATTTTTATGGCCTATTCATCTCTTTTGAGATGTTGTTGTTTGCATGCATTCTGCAAAGGGACAGCCGTACAACGACTGACTGTAACTGGTGGAATGCAGGGAATTTTTACCTGGGAGGAGGGAGCTCCTCCTGTACACTTGCGCACTCCGCTTGTGGTCAGGTCCCACGAGGTTATAACCACATGTCCTGCCATACAAGCGGTCGGCCAGTTCACAGTAAGTTCTAGTATGCCCGACCTCCTGGTGGTGTGTGCTCCGTTGACATCTTTTAGTCTATGTAAGGATAACCACCCGTACATTACTACCCGTTTGTCTTCCGTAAACTCATTGTTCAGACATTTGAACCACGTGAGTATAATATATCCCCCCCCCCGCCGCGTTCAAGTTACTTTTCGTGACGCCAAACACGGTGTAGACGCAGTCACCAAAGCCCATTCCTTCGCCACCCCCAACTAGTAATTGGTGCGTATATGCTCTGCTTATATAATGTAGCTACTCCGTCGAGAACGTGCGATCGGCGCTCATCAATTTTTGACTGCCGCGTCACCCGCCGCGGCGAAGTATTTTTGCCCTACTTAAGCGCGATCCTGATTTTTGTGGGCATAAGCTTAAACTTCCGTGCGCTTCCACCCACTCAAAACTTATAACGGTTCCGTTATTAACATCGACTCCAGTCTTTGCCTCGATGGCCGAGCAGGTGTCTCCGCTGACGACAGTATACGTCGGCGTACAACCGCCACTAGGAGGACATCCCCTGCCGCTGCTGAGGCAGAGTACTTGGCCAATTTGAAGATCTACCAAAGGAAAATATTTCAGCCAAAATCAACGATAGCGGGGAGGGAATCGCACTGGTGCAACCACCATTGATTGACGGATTCAGTGCATGCAGCTGAGAATCTGACACTCCAGACCTTGACTCGGTGGCCGAGCAGATGTCTCCGCTCACGACAGTATACATCTGCGCGCATCCCTGGCGCGCCTGTCGTACTCAAATGTTAAATATTTGAAGTCTGTGAATGAAAAAATGTATACCTCCAGGGGCGAGACTGGCGACGCCGAGACGGCCAGCACGGTAAGAAGGAGAGCAGAAAAAGCCTTGGAGAGCATCCTTAAACTGAGGGTGGGGATTCAGCTTGTGGAAAACGGGGAGAATCTCTAGGTTTTATACTGCAAAAGTCTCCGGTGAGAAGTTAGGAAACTCAGTAACCATATGACGTTTGTTTAAACAAATTGCATCTCGACGCAAATTGCTGTTTAAACAGATGTTTAATCTAAACATGTTTAACGGACCGGTGGGCCGTTCATACCGCGGTTTAAACAGTGTTTGAACGGGTCAAAAAGGCATTTTACACCGGGGTTCGAACTCATGCCTCACTTGCACGCATACATAAGCAGACCAACGGGACAACAACAATCTGACTGGGCCAACTCAAAGTGATAATTCAGGAGTATAAAGCTCCTTTATCATGGCCTGTGGCCCAATTGCACCAGTTCAACTTGCCGAGTTCAACCGGACTCAAGACACATTTAAACAGTCGACAGTTTAAATGCAATTTGAGATTGCCTCGAAATAAAGAGGAAGAGGAAGTTTAAGATATATTTCTGATGGAGTGGGTAGTTTGACTTCGAGTTTTTTTGTTTCTTATCTTGTCAGACATCAACTAATTTCCTTCCTTCAAGGCTTCCTTATCACCATTTTGAATACTTTGTGATACATGATCACGGCGATTGCACCGCTCCTGGCACTCGAATCCCCATTCTGTGCCTTGACCTTGTGGTGAGTGGCCTAGCTTAGATTTACTGTGTTAGAAATTGCTCTTCAGAATTCTTGTTCATCGGCTCATTTACATCTATAAACATTGCTTAGAGGTAGATTTCGTCCAATAGACTGGCTTGGCATTGCCCTGATTCAAACTTGCATTTCTCAGAATTTCTTTCTGCCAATTGAACTGACGCAGCTGAATCAACCATTTCATCTGTACTCGAGTGTCACACTCTCCACTCAGCATGTTCAAAGTTGGATTGAATTTACCATTGACCCAGCAAGTACAATTATGACTTGGTCATTTTTAAATACTAACACTCGCAGCTGCTATTGTACATGTTCAACTCACTCCGGCGAGGTGCAAGATTTTGTAGGCCTTTTATAAACTAGCCACAACTCGAGATTTCTTCCCAATTAACATCTTTTCTGATATTCTGGTATATAAGTCTTGGTATTAAAGCGACATCATTTAACTTCAATGGCGCCCTCGAGTCACTTGAGCCATGGATTGATTGGATGTGGTGCATGAGCACAGGTGCCGCCTTTATTTGGGACGAATCACTCCTGCAGTAAAACGGGGTTCAACTCCAAGTAACCAAAATCCGGGCTACATAGAATCTGCTGAATTATTTTCTCCCCAAATTCCACTGACATAACTCTATATCTTCAGTACACAAAGTACTTATTTGCTTTTGTGCGGACGCACTCCTCAAGAAAATGGTGCCCCTTGGTTGATATCCTGTCCTATATGAGCTGGAACAACCAGATGCAGTGCTCAGTGCTACACAGCTGCTAGTTCTTATTTTTTTCTCTGCCTGCAAGGTGTTCTTCCCTCCATTCTAAGGTCCTCAGCATGCAGAAACTACCTCCTGTACTGCGCACTGCTGCATCCGAACCCTGTTTTGAGGCACTAGAATAAGTGGTCCACCGTACCCTGTTTGACTTTGATCTCCATGTTGAACTAACTCTCAAAATATTAGACAGCCCTGTCTTATCCCACCATCTTTGGACTTCCACAGTGAGACTTTGATCAATTTTGCCTTTTAGTTTATGTAAACTACTTAACAGCTTCATTCAACTTCAATAATATCCCCGACCCAAACATTATCCGAATCCTCTGGGTGGCCAGGATGAGTTAGTGTAGCCACGAATCACCAAAATTGAATTCACTTTTTTTGACACACCACTCTGGCCCCGAGCCAAAACATTTGAAGTCCCTTTGGCATTCTACTGAAAATCAGGCTCCCGACATAAATTTGAACGGTCCGTTTAATTCCGCGATTGACCTTGCCTAAGTGAGATACAAATGTTTCGGGGTAGTACCACTTGTGTTTTAACATTTTCCAATATACTTAGTGTTTGGTGTTCTCCCACAAGCCTTTCAGCGGTCACCTTGACGGTAGCTGAGACTTGAAGAACCCGCCATGGTCATTGCTAAATACTATAAAGGTCCCCTAGAATGTAAACATGGTGCAGATTGCTTGAGACTCTTCAACTGGCCGCAACTCCATCGGGAATATATCAGTTTGAACCGCTCAGTGTTTGTGCTTCAGGGCGGTCTTGCATTGTACAGTGCCGGACAAATAAATTACAGCAAACCTTGTAGGAAGAAATTATTTTTTGTCTGACAAGATAAGAAACAAAAACCTTGGAGTCAAACTACCCACTTCATCAGAAATATATCTTGAACTTCCTCTTCCGCTTTACTTCGAGGCAGTCTCAAATTGTGTTTAAACTATCACCTGTAAGCTGTGTCTTGAATCCGGTTGAACTCGGCAAGTTGAACTGGTGCAATCAGCATGATAAAGGAGCTTTACACTCTTGAAATATCACTCTGAGTTGGCCCAGTCAGATCGTTGTTGTCCCGTTGGTCTGCTTATGTATGTGTGCAGGCATGAGTTCGAACCCCGGTGTAAAATGCCTTTTTGACCCGTTTAAACACTGTTTAAACCGCGGTTTGACCGGCCCATTGGTCCGTTAAACATGTTTAGATTAAACATCTGTTTAAAAAGCAATTTGTTTAAACAACGTCATATAGATTCTTAGGAAACTTTGGTCACCCGAAAGGAAAATTAAGGTGTCCGTGCATGGTACTCGAACAATCAGATGAAGGTTGTGTGTCCCGTTCAGTTAGGTTAAAGCAATTTAAATGAACGGTATTATGTGAGATTTCTACCCCGGCTTTCTTGAAATTGAGATATTTCACGGAGTTGTGGGTAGTAAGAAGGCTTGGGAAACGAAGTTGTTGCAATAGAAGGAATTGCGTCGCTGGCAAGGATGAGGTGAGTGTTCAAATTTGAAGAGGGCGAGAGGAGTACCGTTCCAATTCGAACTTGACCGTCTGAGACAGCTGAGACAACTCACAAGGCGAATTTCCCTCAGCATTCGGCGAGCACTCATCATCGGTTCAACATGAACACCGAATGACCCGATCGCACTTGCGGATCATCTCGTACTAGTAAAATGCCAGATCAATCCAGACCCGCTTACCGGCAACCAACGAAGGTGTTCCAAGAAAGCCTCGATTCGGAGCCACCGGACATGGACGGGGAGGGATAACACGGATCTGCCAAAGCGCGGAGGTGCTCGCTCGAATCAGAACGGCAACTTCCGTGCACGTTCCGCAGACTCGTAATCCGGCTGACAGTCATTTTCCCGATTTGGACAAACCCATTTCGCTCAGTTCAGGCCTGCGTCCCGAATGACCTATACCATTCGAACCACGTAGTAAATACGAATGCAATGGAGCAAAATTTGGCGGTATAGCTGCTGAATTGAACGTGTTTGAAGCCCTTCTTTTTTGCAATTTTTTGCCAGCCACTTTCGGAGAATTTGTTCTTGTTTTCCACCCCAGCTATCCCCCATCCTCGTCACGTGTTAGGGTAGAATTGCTCGCTTCGCTCGCAATAATTCCCATATTGATACAAGTCCAGAATGTGCATGTCGTAAGAAATGACTGTAAACATCTTTTTTTTTCGACAAGTGCATGTGTAAGTCTTCTGGAGTCCGATTATTCTCGCACCATTGAAAATAGATAGTTACCCAGCTGTCCAGTGCCAGTAGAATATCGTTGCTGCTCTCAAGAATGCTTGAATGTGGCTTGTTTATCGTTGAGCGGGGACCTTGTCTCGGTTTGACTTAGAACTTCAAGAACGGTCGTCTAAATCTCTCTTCTGCCGCGGGTCCTATTTTGGGTCTTAGATCAATCTCCGAACCGAATAGAAAGATGTTTGACAGTTCCTTTGTACAAATGATAAAATCGAGTGCGCAAGGTCCACAGAGTAAATCTGGGATGGATGACGAAAAGGGTGCGAGTGCGACTCAGCCACTCGCATTCTCACCAGTTTGACAGTGCGACTCAGCACCATCAGTGCCACTCGACACCATGCAACAGTGCGATTCAGCATCAAACAGTGCGACTCGCTTAGTTCGCTTAAGCATGGCCATCAATGTGTGACCACCGTTGCGCCATCGGTAGGGACTTGGGGTAAGAGCCAGTTCGGATGTCAGATGCAAATGCGCATCTGCATCTGAGACGACCGCAAATTCCCATATTTAGTAACAAATGCCAAAACCGTTGCCAAACATGCGTGATTTTGGGTAACAGAAGGATTTCCACGGCACATCGACGCATTTAGCACGCCCCTATGCCTCCCGCGCCGCTCGAGGCCATTCGCATTCGCATTCTTCTGGCTGCTGCCTATTTCTGGCACATGATCCACATCGCTGCGGCCCTGTACGCCAATCCCTTCAAGTTGTACTGGAAACAAGACTACCACACTTCTGTGCTCACGGGGAGAGGATGGCTCGATGAACTGATTGTTGGGCATCCGGATAGAATAAAATCTGAGCTAGGAGTGAGGGTGCATGTCTTCCTCGGGCCTGTAGCTCAGCTACAAGCTCTCACCGGGTTGCAGGACTCTCGCTTCGTCATGGCTGATGAACAGGTGGCAATTTTCTTATATACCTGTGTCACTAGCCTCTCTGTCCGCCATGTTGGGGAGCGATTCCAGCGCTCAAACGAGACCATATCGAAGTAACTCCTTGTACCTTTTGATAGGTTTCATCAACTAATTATTTTGGATGGGTACCTACCTGGCTCCTACCACCATCACTAAAAAAGTGAAAGAGTGCGTACAGGT
This sequence comes from Mycena rebaudengoi, assembly GCA_029282285.1. Classification (NCBI taxonomy): domain Eukaryota; kingdom Fungi; phylum Basidiomycota; class Agaricomycetes; order Agaricales; family Mycenaceae; genus Mycena; species Mycena rebaudengoi. Next base: position 25,533 of record JARJCX010000479.1, on the reverse strand, counting down.
TACAAGTGGTCTCCAGGGCCTGGAAATAAGCTCACACAGCTGCAGGGAAGACCTGCAGACTGGTGGACACATCTGTGGCACGTAGAGAGGGGACATTGTCCTACATAGAATACTAGAATTCTGCTAGTGCTACATCATCGGTATTGGGCACTGTTCTGGTGACCCCGACCGAGAGGATAGGAGCCACTGGCCCACTCTTGAGCTTGCACATTGCTTCCTAGCCTGCTGGGGAACGCGGCTGAAGGGCTGAGCGATAAAAGGGAGGGGACTTTCACAGTGGTCATCGGCAACCCGTGCCAAAATTCCGTGATGGAGAAAGTGGTATTACCGCATTAGGCCATGACCCCTGTCTCTCACGCAGGAAAATGAATCAAGAGCTCCGTTTGCTTGCTTGAGGTCCCCAAGGTCTTTTTTACATGCCAGATAACTATTATAATGTTAATTAGGGTTTCGACGCGTCCAGAGCGCGAAGATGCACAGCCGCGGATACCGGTCCGGATTGCCGTCACGCCAAAATACCGGGAAACTGGAAGCAGATCGCACTTGGCTTTTTTCAGTACGTCTTTGCGGAGTAAATACTGTAGAATTTAACGCAGATTTGAATGTCTGTTGTGGATTTTGTAAAGACTGTTACATTAACGACTTAGAGGCCAATTAGTAGTAGAATTGCACGGTTTGAAGTATTTTGGGACAGTTAATGGAAAATCTACAACAGACACTGGAATTGTGGAGGCCATGCCAGTATATTGATTCATACAAACTATGCGCCATTGGAGCTCTATAGAGCAATACATCGACTGACCATCTCTTCTGCACGTGTCGGAGTTTGAATTTGGCAGGCGTTGCCGATCACCATTCACAGCGAGCATACCCTTTGCCCTAGCCACGCGAGAAGACTGACACCGTGGAACCACAGCAACGGCAGCGGATCACTCCGACCCTTTTTTCTTTCCCAAGATTGTCTCCACGTCTTGTGAATACATAACGCAGGGTCTTCGCAAAAAGCCGAGCACGACGTCAATATAGTTCCATTTACTCCGAGTCAAACATCTCTTGGGACTATATATAGATATTCTCTGGCTCAGTAACGAGAACGGGAACGGACACTCCGATTTCTTTTTCCCAAGATTGTCTCCGTGTCGTGTGAATAACACAGGATCCTCACAAAAAGCCGAGCACGCAGTCAATATAGTTTCATTTACTCTGGCTCAAACATCTCTCGGGATTTTCTTTCTCTGGCTCAGTAACGAGAACGGGAACGGACTGCGTGCGGAATTCACGGAATTGCGCAGCAAACGAGGGTCGCGAGCTGCTAGCACGCTCCTGTAATTTTTTCAACGGAACGGGAACAGACTGCGTGCGGAATTCACGGAATTAGGCAGCAAACGAGGGTCGCAAGCACGCTCTTGTAATTTTTCAACGGAACGGGAACGGACTGCGTGCGGAATTCACGGAATTGCGCAGCAAATGAGGGTCGCGAGCACGCTCTTGTAATTTTCTGGCTTAATAACAACGGCACAGGAGCGGAAACCGTGTGAGATTCACTGAATTGCGCAGAAAATCCGTGCTATCTTCTACCGACTTACCACATAACCGAATTGCGCGGCGAGCTCGCTCTATTCAAGAGTGACGTGAAAAGAAAAAAAAAAGGGGGGGGGGCTTGGAGTTGCTGTTTTGAATAAGAGAAGACAGGGAAGAGTATTTGCGCTCCTAAACTTTCCCCTACTTGCTTAAAAAAAATCCCACTCACTCGCACAAAACTTCTGTCGCTCGTTATCCTTCGTTCCATCTGTCTAATGTCGGCACCCACATCCCCCACAGTCCCGTCTTCTGTCGAGTCGGCCCCGGCCCCAAAGCAGTTTTCGTTCGGAAGGGGTGGCAAGACCATTGCCATTTCTACCACCTTTGCGGAGAACGGTGTGCGGCCGTTCCACACGTCCATGTCTGCTCCGCCGCACGATCTCCGTAAGGATGGGGGCGTGCCATCGAGCGCCGCCTTCACGGCGGAACAAAATAAAGACGCGGCGCGCTATGCGGCCCTCAACTTGGAAACAAGAGATGCCGGACTCTCATTGAGGTATTCCACGCAGCAGCGAGATGTCAACGGCCAACTGACACAGACATATAGTTCGCAAATGCGGCGTGACTTTGCTGTTGTGGAGGCTTCTCCTACGCCTCCTCCCGGATTTGCTACCGGGCCTTCGTCCGCCGGGCGGCTGCTGTCTCGCACTGTGTCGCTTGCGAGCGAGGTCTCCGAGTCTGCGGCGGATGAAGGAATCGCGTCGCCGCCTCCCATTCTCCTCCAGAATCATCTCCAGGTCTCGCGCCAGCTTCACCTCGCTGGCCCGCCTACTACGAAGGCTGGCCAGAAGGAGAAGCCGGAGACGGCGGTCGTCTCTGCTTCCCGGGCCCACGGCAATATTACTCGTCTGGGGGGGACTCTCATTCTCGCCAACTCGCGCTTGGATGATCTTGAGCTGCAGCTTCGCAATGATGTTCGCCGCCTCGAATCCAAAATTAAATTCGCACCATCCGAGATGGCACCTTCGGCACCCGACGCATGCATCGGCCTTCTGTCCTCCGACATTGCTTGTCTTCAGGATACCCATGACACGATGAACCACCACGTTGATGCCATGTGGAACAGCAACGTCTTCAATTCCGATGGTACCATTTCGAAGAAATACATTGCGACGCAGGGAGACATCGGCGGGCTCTACGATGGGATGGAGGAGGCGTTGGAGGGTCAGAAGGAGACTATGGACGCACTGTCGGCTCGCCTCGATGCACTTGAGAGGGCCGAGAGAGCAACAGCAGAGAAAGTTGCAGATGTGGAGAAGTCTCTCCTTGTTGTGCGCGCCAACTTGGCTCAGGCGACGACGGACTTTGCTCACCATATCATTTCCACGCCGTCCCATGCACTCTCTGTCCCCACCCCAGTCGTCGTCGCCGCCCCTGCCCCTGCTCCCCCTGCTCCTTCCACTACCGTCTTTCAGTTCGGTGGTAAGAACAAGTTGAAGCGGAAGGCCAGCATCGAGGTCTTACCGGGACCAGCGAAGCGCACCGCCCACGGGAAGCCCGACAAGTCGCTCTTCTCGCACTGGGTGCACGTTGGGCCAATCAACCCGAGCACCAAGAACCCCGCGGTTCCTATCTTCAAGACTCTGCTTGAGACCGCTGTTCCCCACTACACTCTTCCATCCGCCTATATTGAGCGCTCCACCAGTGATCCCTCCGTTCTTAACGTGGGATTCACCAATGCTGATAGTGCCACTGGTTTTGTCAACATGTGGGCAGGGGCGAACGCTTCAATGAAGCCGGGTTTGAGGGCAATCGGGGTGGTTCATGCTATGGTTGCTGGGTCGTCGAAGACTGACACCATCTCTTTCCTCACGGGAAACTAGACCGGGCTGACAGTCGATTGCATGCCAACACTTATTCCCATAGTAGTTCCAATGTGTCAATTTTGTCTTGGAATATACGAGGTTTATTGCGTGTTAAGCTGTTCAGCCCAGACTTCGAAAATCTGCTCATAGCACATGATATTGTAATCCTGCAGGAAACACATCTGTTGCCAGACGATGAGGAGTGCTTACTGGTACCTCACGGGTATTATGCGATATCTATATCCCGAAAGGTGACTGGTCCATGGGAGCGCCACGGAGGTGGAGTAACCGCCTTTATTCGAAACAACATCATTGCAAAGAAATCTGTACTATCATCGCCAGATATCTTGGTCCTCGATATGGGGACCTGTTGGCTGGTGGGAGCCTACATCCTCCCGCAGTCATCGCGGTACCAGCAGTGGACAGACACTGCACCGGAAAATAAACTAGATGAGACTCTGTCACTCTGTGCAGCGGCAGATGACACAAAACACATGATCCTATTACTTGACGCCAACGCTCGGACAGCAGCGGAACAGGCAGCGGGAGATTTAAAACGCTGCTCCGCAGACAAAGAACCTGTTAATGCCCGGGGCCGTAGGCTGCTTTCAGCATGGAAGCGGTCACACCTGGTGATTATTAATGGTACCGACCTTGAGACTTCTTCTTCCGGGAAGATGACCTCAATAAAAAAATTGGGTGTAGCGGAAGCCGTGGTGGACTATGCAGTAGTATCAGATATGTTGATACCAATGGTAACATCATTATCGGTTGCAACACCATTGGCAGATCCCAAGGCAGCATGGTCAGACCATGTCAGTCTAACACTTGTGATGGACCGCAAGATCTTTGAAATTGCACCAAAACGACCAAAACAAATAATTCGTAAACCAAAACTACCAATCGGAGATCCAGATTTGGACAAGCTATGTGAAAAAACCATGGCAAGCAAACAGACTCCAGCTGAAATGTTGACTGCGCTGTATGGAAAAGTCTACTACAACACACCATACGCTCAGGTTTACATTCAGGGATCGTGTATTGGGATCCGGGGAAAAAATAACGCCAAAGCAGGGGCTGGAGTTTTCTGGGGGGAAAATTCTGCTTTTAATTGCTCGAAGCGAGTTCCGGGCCCCGAGGAGCCATCCAATAACAGGGCGGCAATCTATGCTGCATTCTTGGCACTCAAGATTGCAGATCCTCGTACCTCGCTCATGATTTATACTTACTCAGAATATGTGATACGTCATGTATGCTTCTGCGCGGGGAAAAATGAGCAGTTAGGATGGGACTGCCCGAACGGTGACCTGTTGAAAGATACAGCATTTCTCATCCGCTCCAGGTTGGCCCAAACTCGATGGGTTAAAATTGAACGACTTGCAAAGAATTCTCGTGCAGATATGGCAAGGAAATTGTCACAGGATGGGATGAAGCTTGGCACACTACACCAGCATGAACAAATTCTGACATGGCCATGGGAAGGCATCATGATTGAGGAATCAGATCCACTTGATGTCCCAAAAGTATCAACAGCACTTGCGGAGATTCCCATACCAAAGGTTCCATTGTGGAAATCACAGGCGAGGGAAGAGAACACGCTGCCCGGGGACCCGGAAAATCACTGCGGAAGAGAAAGGGTGCGGGTTCTTCAGTCAGAGTTGAAAGATAAAATCTTCGACGCTAAAGATGACGCCGCTTTCTGGAAAGTCATGGGTGGCTGGACAAATCCGGTACCAAGGCCTATCCAAGTCTCCTTGGAGGAGCTGACCCAAGAATTCTCAACACGCATGAATGCTCCTGAGAAGATGCCTGACACGTTCAATGAGAAACAACTGCGGGTAGTGGAAGAGCTATACAGTCAAATGCCACGAGAAAATGCTGATGGGTCTCCAAGAAAGAGCTTCTCTTGGGAATTCACACTTGAGGACATGGAATGGGGCAAGAGGCAAATTCAGAAGCACATTTCAACTGCAGCAGGCATTGATGAATTCTCGTATGGGGATATCATGCAAATTCCCAACGACATTCTTCTTAAATTAATTCAGGCATGCGTGAAGAAGAAAGCTTTTCCTTCAAAATGGCTTGCAGCTATAGTAGCTGCAATTCTAAAGGCCCGAAAAGACCCATCTAAAGCAGAGAGTTATCGCCTGATTGTACTGGAGTGTTGTCTCCTAAAGTTCCTCACTTTGCTGATTGACCGAAGGATCAAGGAGTACACCGATGAGGCAAAACTCATTCCAGAGACACAGAATGGTTTCAGAGCCGGATATCGTACCAATAACAACCCTTTGCTTTTGCGAAATATGGCCGACCGCGCAGCTGCAGAAGACAAAACTCTGTATGTGGCTGTAGTGGATCTGCGTAATGCCTTCCCTGCTGCCAACAGACATGTTTTATTTTTAGCTCTTAACACAATGGGAATAGCGGGGGAGTTGATAGATCTCATCATGATCTTGTACGAAAAATTGGAGTACATGGTTAGAGTGAATGGAGAATTATCTGAAAGCTTCCTGTCATTTCTGGATGTTCTGACTGGAGACTCCGGCTCGCCGCAATTGTGGAACCTGCTGTTAGCAGGCTTCAAACTATATGCTGAGCAACGAGATGTTCGGTTGAATGGCAAAGCGGTGTCGAAATTGGAACATGCAGATGATCTCTTACTTTTGTCCGCCTCGGGCCATGGATTTCAGCACAAGCTCAATGGAACCGGGAAACATATGGGGAACATTGGATGTGAAATCCAGACCCCCAAATGTGGATGGGGTGCGGTAGGAATCAAACCGAAAACACCTCAGGAGTTTATCTAGACAGCAAGCTCTTGGAAGAGGTCAACCTCTTTCAATATGTAGGAGTATGGCATAATTTCAATGCCAAGGACATGTATGCAGAGCATCACAGGGTCTCCACGCTAAAAGCTGAAGTTATTGGCAATGCTTGCTTGGCGATAGATCGAATGGTTGGAGGCCTGTCCGTATGGGAAGCGCGTACCCTATACATGGCAAGAGTCGACCCACATCTCATCTCAGCTGCAGATATTTGCCCTGACGTGGTGAAAATATGCAGAAAAGAAAGGGAAGATGTTCAAAATCATCACCTGCGTCGAATCCTTGGGCTGAATGAGCGAAGTGTAATAGCGGTACTATTCTCGGAGACAGGACTGGAACCCATCTCATACAGAAGAGCTACACTCCTACTTCAGCACTTAAAGCACATTTCCGAGCTAGGAGAAGATCGTTTAGTTAAGAATGGTCTACTAGACTCCTGGGATTTAGCCAAACAAGGGAAGATGTCTTGGGTCAATGATATTGCAATTTTGCTGGCAGACCTTCCGATACCAGTATACTGGTCCTTCAAGGACAGCACTGCATTGGAAGCGGGAACTATTGATACTCTCATTAAGCAAGTCAAATGGTCCATGGAGACATACATTCACACAGAGCTCAAAGCATACTCTAGAACTCGTGATTTGCTTCCAGATCGGTTGTTCATGGAAGACGGGAAATGGGTGCACAAAGTGCTCGCTTTTCGCCTATACCTTCGTGTTCGAAATCATAAACACCGGGTAGCATTGACCCACGCAGTTTTATCTGGGCACGCACTGGCCATGGAAAAAATGAGGTGGAGTGAGAGATACAAGGCACAAATTCCGATGAAATGGAGACTCTGCAGATTCTGCAAAGATCATCTGGAAGACGCAATCCATGCATTGTTTGTATGTGATCATCAACCCTTGGTTGAGTTACGGAATATAGTCTACACAAACTTGTTCTCAACGCTGCCAGCCTTGCATGATGCGAACTACATAGACCCGGGTCTGTTCTTCAAAGATCTCTTGATTAAACCAGAAATAATCGGCTTGCTTGGAAAATTGGCCTATGACATCTTCGAGGTCTTCTACAGCGAGCCCATGGTGGAAATAAACCCCGCCATATTTACCCCCCAAAATTAATTGGTGTTGAAGTGAAGGTGTGGCTGCCCCTTACAACGTTACCAAATTCTTCCTTCGATTTTTTAGTGTACTGTGTCTCTTCTTTTTCCTTTCCTGTAGATAGCAGCATGCATGCCCAAAGGGACTGTTGAGATGATGGCCGATTTGGGTGTCCTGGTTCTCGGGGAATTAGGGTTAGCGGCAAGGAATTGCAGCATCCCACCCATGAGGTTACAGCCGAAGGACCTACCTGCTCTTGTCCGAGCCAGGTCGGGGACACCTGCTTGGTCTGAGTCTTTCCGCCCCCCTTTGGTAATATGTGTGTTCTACTTACGACACTTGACTTCTTAGCCTATAAAAGTTTCGATGTCGTACGTAGTAGACTGGCTGTTCCAATTGTGGGACCGTGTCAGTATAATATATCTCCTCCTCCTCCTAGGTACTTCCAACATGTCTTAAACGCTGTTTCGTCACCTGAATTTTACAACCACTATGTTCGCTTGCCTTCCGAGGACGACCCTGTTCCTGAACTAATTCGGACCAATCCCAAATTCTTCCCTGTGCTGAACCCCTGCGGCGGCGACGGCCACAGACTCTGCCTCCCTCCCGCCACGCACCACGGCAGATCTGCCGTACTAATCTGGAAACTAACCGTGGTCTGTAGGTGTCTGTCCCAGACACCCCAGACCACATAGTGCTATAGACCAACCCCCGTCTGTTCCAGACACCCCCAGACACTCCCAGACCGATCATCAATCTCGGCTATTTCGGCTAATTTCGGCTATTCCAACTTGGCGAGGCATGGCATCAGCGCAATTTTCGACAGCAGGCCGTGACGCTGGATTGGTGTGTATTTGCCCGTTCCTTGGGACTCGGGAGACTCCAGAGCATAAAAGATGTAGGCAATGGATATATTTATTGGCCAAATAGTACGAAAGGAACAAATGCTCATAAGTATACTAAAAATATAGCTATATATATCTCGCTCTCGACATGCCAACCACCAGCTAAGTTTTAAGGCGACTTGAGTTGTGTATTTGACCGAAAATTAGAGGGGCCCTGGTCCAGGAACCAGTGATACTCTGCGCTGCAAGCTTGACCTCGAATGACCTTGAAGCTTGAAGGACTTGAAGGGGGAACTCAGAAAGATGGGCAAATTTGGGGAGAAAGAGAGTTGCGGGGAGAAAGAGACTCGCGTGCGCATTTGAACGCGCTCTTACTTATAGAGATCCGAAGTGATTCGGAGCAAATAAACGGCACTGTGTCGGCACGTAGATCACCATGTGCAAGAAGTGATGGTATGGCGCGACCGCGTGGAGGCGATGGTCTTGGGCGGTCTGGCGGTACGTGACCGTGTCTGTGGTGGTCTGGGGGTCTATATTTGTCTGGGCCAGACAGGCCCAACTGTACTGTGAAAACCCGTTTCCTGATGTACCTTAGCGCTGTCTCAGCTTCTTCTGGAATCGTCTTCTCGTACTACTAGGCCACTATGTCCTGTATGTTATGGCTAATATTAGAATTCAGCTTCAATCAAAACTTTTACGAGTCCTAATATCTTTTAGGATTCATTCTTGTAGGCGTCCATTCAGTGTTTTTTGATTGAGGTTAGAACTCCGACATCACGCGCTGCTTTTCGTTCCGAGGTTCAGCCGTCTTTTGATTTTTAATTTCTATGGAAAAGTCTTGGTGAGGCCTTGGCGGCAGATGTAAGGGCGTCTTAGCCAATCCATATCTGCTGAGAGTACCCTGACCAGTGACTGTAACAGTATATTAGGGGCAGTCAGAGTAACTATTTTGGACGGTTCTGACAGTCGGTTCTGTCGACGGTTCTCGATTTATTAAAGCGTGGGAGAACCGTCCATAAATCAGAACCGACTCGAAATGCAGAACCGACTCTGGAGCCGGTTCTGCAGACGGTTCCGGTTCCGGTTCTGGTTCTCCGCCTCTCTCGCCTCGCTTCTTATTAATATTATTATTTGCCGAGTATTATTATATAATTCGGAGTCATCCAGTCGCCGTATCCGTACATGGCGTCTGGCAAAACACGTCCCCTATGAATGTGCCGCCATCGCCGCCACTGAGGCTCGTAAAAATAAATAGGGAAGCCAAAAAAAATCCCCCGAGCCGCATGGCCGTCCTGGGAATACAAGCTGTCTGTTGCCAGCGCCGACCATTAAGCCAGAGGAGCCAGTGGATATGTAGAATATACCAAGGAGGGTGTTTAATTGAATGTATATATTTTTTTAAAAATGGAGAAGTGCGGGATAATATTTCTACATGAGAACCGACTCAAGAACCGCCTTTCAAAAAGGGTCGGTCAGGATTCGGGGTCGGTTCTGGTCGGTTCTGTCAAAGTTTTGATCCAAATCAATTTTGAGAACCGTCGACAGAACCGACTGCAGAACCGTCCGAAACCTGCTACTCTGACTGCCCCTATTGAACATCGACAAGCCATTTGCCAAGCATTTGCCAAGTCATCATCTGACTAAAACGAAATTTGAAGAGCTCCGGAAGCTCCGCGCTGTGCTCGGAGCCCAGTGACATCGGAATTTGCCGGAGTCTGATTGAGTAATATTTCACGTGTTTGATTGTTGTGGATGTTCAATATGCTTCGTTCTCTATGAATATTGCAGCTATTGGCCCAAAAAAAATGCATGTGGTTTGCAGGCGCACAAACATTCTGATACTAAAAGCCGAGATTTTTTGCCGGAACTATGAATAGTACAGAGAAAGAAATGAAACAATCACATATCAAGAACTGACAAGTAGTGAGAGAAGCAATAGTGGGATATAATTATCATTTAACTAGCTTCTGGATCTTCTTTCATAGAGTTCAAACCTTGGACCGTTTGTTCTCCTCCTGTATATAGCAAACTAATTAAACTGTAGCCATAACAGCAACTACTATTCAAATTAATGGATGCACGGGTTGAAAAATATAGGTAGTGGCGCAGTGACTTGTAGAAAGCAGATGGACCTTTCTACTTTCAATATTTGACGCTTTAGGTTGACTTGAAGCGACTAATGTGTCTCAAATTATTTGATAATAGATTGGAACCAGCACAAAAATTTGTCATCAAACAGACAAATGAGCCAATTAAAGTGGTCAGGCCGGTCAGGCCTTGTCTTTCAAATGCAAGAAGTACCTACAAAATGCTAAATAAACTGCTTTCAGAACCTGCGACGCTGTGAATATGCCCAACGGTGTAATCTAACCTGATGACTATAAAAGCACCATGCATGACTCAAATGATGAAGATTTGCAGAGCCATCTTATTGAACGGTTCACAATGGCTCAACTAGTCTGAACATATTCCTCAACTGTTGCAATTTTCACAGACGGTATCAGCTGAATTATTTCTTGCTCAAAAACTTATGCCGTGCAGCAGCAGAATTTTTTAGGGATGCCTCCTAATTTCGAGGCCATTATATGAGGCTCAAGTACACTGAAATATACCCTTCTCCCTCTTATTTCTTCCCTTATTTTTATTTCCTTATGTGGTTATTTATTAATTATTATTAAGGCACCACAAGCATCATTACCGAGGCCCGCATCGAGAGGCTGTAAGCGCACTGCGGACGTGAGCCTTTGGAAATTGAAATTTGTCCTTTGTACTATAGTTTACACCTGCGAGACATCACTGCCAGTGGACGATTCTCTCCCGCTCCACCCTCGGATGCATCGCCGCAATCCAGGAACGGTTTGATGTGGTACGACGACGGAATTTCAGTCACTGCAGACCTAATTGTCCGATATCAAAGGCAAGAGTTGCAAGATCAACTCTCTTCAGACAGGTCAGATTCTGGAGGAGACATTATTTGCAGCCTTATATTGTCAACATTTAATCTATATTTATTTGTAAATTTAAGCTCGAGGTGGGTTCAATCACAAAAAAACGAGCGGACTCGTACTGCCATGCGAAGCAGTGGCCACAAGCCAAGTAAAGTTGATTATCGGGGCTTGGCTTCGCCGCCACTGAAGCCTGACCCTGCACTTTTCGATCCCTTGTAATGCTGGCGGATGTAGTAGGGCATCTGGCAGACTTTATCTCTTTTTCCGCCACTACCAGCACTGGCATGAATGCAATGGCGACGAGGTAGTAACTAATAAGAGCCGGAGGTGAAAGCTGTGCATCAGGTCACAGGTGACATAATTGATGGGAACGTAGCCAAACACGCACAACAAGACGCACAATATTTGCTATCAACAACACTTTGCAGTCTTACACAGTCAGGCATTTACCATGCATGTTGGGTATGTAAGACAGCCATAGGCAGACCCTGTTGCCATTGCATTGACAGACCTGTGCGTCCACCTGTGCCGACGTGTGCCGCCCTATCGCGGCACAGCCTTTGCCTCGGAGCCCAGGGAACGCAGTGATGTAATATTTTCATAGGGGCTGGGATATTGGCAATACCGGCGACACGGACTTTCGCCCTTCTATCGAACACTCCATGTTCCTCGGCCAGCCCGTCATCGTCGTTGCATCCAACTACCGCCTCAACGGTACGAAGTTTCTCTCTGACCTTCACCGCAGTTAAATTAATATTATACGCCGTAGCTTTTGGATTCCTAGCCGGGAGAGAGGCGAGCGCCGCCGGCATTGAGGGATGAAAGACCGTACGTCGGCTTTCGCACAATGGAAGGAAAAACATGTGCTGACCGGAATGCGTGCCCTCAGAAATATTTGCTCTCGAATGGGTGCAGAAACACATCTCCGCATTCGGCGGGGACCCTAAACGCGTCGTACTGTAAGTGACTTATTCATATTCACCCTCCATTCCGTCGTTAATCAATTGCATTTACCCGCGCGCAGAGGCGGCGTCAGCGCCGGGGCGTGGTCGTGGTCGACCGCGCTCCTCGTCGACAACAAACGCAAGTCGTCCGATTTATTCCGCGGCGCATTCATGGCATGTAGTTTTTTAAAATATCTGCACCCGTTCTCGCCAACCAACAGTCCAACAGTTATCCGGTTCACCAATCCCCGTCCACACCCAAGTGGATGGGCAGAAATAGTACGACCAGCTCGTGGCCGCGACGAACTGCACCGCGGCACGGGACACGCTCGACTGCCTCCGTGGCGTCCCGTACGAAGCCCTACTCGCGAGCGTGAATCAAACACCGACCTGTTTTCGTACCTGGGAATGTCGCTGATCTGAGGCCCGAGCATCGATGGGGACGTCGTCGTGTGCAATCCTCTCGAGTCCGTGTCGTGCGGTGCCTAAGCCAAGGTCCGTACCGGGCTTTCACTTGCAGTTGCATGGTTTCAAGTCCATATTCACGGATTCCTCTCCTGTCTGGGGACGATGATGACGAGGGAACGCGAATGCAGAATACAGGGTGTCATCTACTCTCTCAGGCTGATATAAATATTTTATTCACTCAGCTTCTTCGCCTTTGCGAGCACTAACGTTACGTGCGTGTTTCGGCTGCCTTTTCCGCACTACGCATGCTGATCGTGCTGTTACCATATAGAACCGAGGATGATTTTGCGGACTACTTGCGTACGGTGTGCGTCACTCTGTGTAAATCTCCTGGTTCTTAGAACGCTAAGGTGGCTCTTTTGCAGCTCGTTACCTAGCCCCAAAAATAAATGGATGGCCCCCCCCATCCGAAGAATAAAATACACAGGTAGGTAGGTAGGTAGCATTATATGACACAGTCCCACTAAGGAACACCGGGCCAGGACTTATCCCATTTATTTTCCGCCTCCAGACTCCAGTACATTTTGTGCGGCCCAAAGCTCGGTCGTCGACCAGCTCGCATTGGACCGCTACCCTACCTCTGAATCTAAATTGGATATGTCACTCGTCTGATTCTCGGGTACTTCTACAAGATAATGTTGCCCAGTTTTCAATTGCTCACCTGAAATTACTGGTTTTTTATTATATATACACTGGACCATTGCAGATCCTGAGCAACGAACGGCTTCCGAAATTTCGGGGTTCGTCGCTTTTCACTATAAGGAGGAGCCTCGTGAGTTTCCGAAACTTCTCAACCACCTCCCGGACACCATCCCATTCGGAATTAGTGCCAACTGAATCCCGATGTGCTGTCTGCGATGTCTGCGATTAAGTAGAAGATCATTTGGCTCTCGACTGCCTACCAGTGTGAATACAATTTTTACCATTGGCTCTCATTCTATCATTCACGGCTTCAGAAGGGGTGTAGGGATCCTCGACTCTTCCCACCAGTTTGGTGGCATGTTTATCAACATCTTATGCTCTCAGGCTGAACTAATTCTTTTACTGAGTCTAGAATGCCTGCCAAGTCCCCCTCTTCTGCGCAAACTCCCCCGTCGACCGGATCACTCAGCTTGCAGTGGGTTCCAAAAGTACAAAATTAAATTGATGTTCAAAGACCTGACCCATAAATGTGCAGCCGGGTTCTTTGCACTTGTAATTAATTGCCCGAGTTGAAAAACTGCAACTGAAAATATTGAATTCAAAATGGCACATCAATCCGTCTCCTGCCGACTTGACGAGTTCAGAGTTTATAGAGCGTGAATTTCATTCCCGCTACCTTTAGGTAAGGGTTTCTATAGGCGCCCAATCAAACGGGTTTTGGCGGTGCATCACATTTTGGTCATTTCTTCTCACGTCAGCCGCTTTTCTCCCGCCAAAATGCTTCGGCATTGGAACCGGCTGAGCATAATGCCGAAATATGCCGTGATGCATCGTAAATCGGCTTACTCTCTATCCCGAATTTCTGTGCATCATTCAAAAACTTTCGACGAAACCCGAAACAACCCGTCCGCTCCAGGAAAATACGGGAGCGGGCGCACGTGAAACGAATACATCCTCATCGTGTGATTGCAATGGAAAAATAACCATTCCTTCAAACTGGACAACGTCGAGACCGTTGTCCTACTTGTACTCCGTTGCACCGCCGCCCCTGTGCAACCTAAGACGGAGCGTCCAGGAGCGTCAGTACTATGATGAATAGCAGCGAGGCATTTTAGCAAGACACCGCCGACGGTTCGAATATCCAGCGAGACGCAAGGAAACCAGCGAACCTATTTAAAGAATGGAGGGCCCCTGTCTATCTCCAACAAGACGCCGCCGACGGTTGGAATATCCAGCGAGCCGCAAGGAAACCAGCGAACCTATTTAAAGAATGGAGAGATCTCCAACAAGACGCCGCCGACGGTTATCCAGCGAGATGCAAGGAAATTATTTAAATAATGGAGGGCCCTGTCTATCTCCTCGCTCTCCGTTTGAATAAAAAAACTTCTTATTCCAGCAATAGATATTTTGTTATTTTCTAGGAGAAAAATTCTGAGGAATTGATGACCGCAAAATTGAATACCAATGTGCCATGTGTACAGGACATAACAGCGCCACTGGATTCGGCATTTAACAAGGTAGCGGGTTGTGCTGCTCGTCGGCCTTGCCCGCTTTATTTGGATCTCATATGTACTCCGCCCGACCCAAGCAAAGTCAGTCAGTCTTTCCCTTACGTTTTGGCTCAAACATTTGACGGTTACTATTTAGTTGTTGAATCTTTGTGAACTCGCAACATTACTGAATATGGGCTGAGAGTAAGCCGTTCTCCTGCCGAAGCGATTTGGCAGAGAGGAAAGATGCTTACGAAAAAGATATGACGAAAATGTGATCGTCTGCAAGTCGTGAAAATCAGGCGCTATAAGACCCTTACCTAAAGGGGGGGGGGGGGGTAGCGGGATCCTTTGATTGCAAGGGTGTGTCGCCAATCATGAACAGTTCGCCAGCCGTTAACCAGGATCTCAACCTGGGCAAGCCCTTCTTTGTTCAACATTTTCGATCAGATGCCAGTGAAGAACCACTTCATCGGCGTCTCGCTGCCACGTACGGACGACCCTAAGGGTTCTGCGACGGGACCGTTCAGTATCAACGAGGTGGATCCGGCCTCCACCGCAGCTCCCAGCGCGCCTTCTCTCCCGCTCTTCCCCGGCAACAACAGTATCTGGAGTATCGTTTTGGACAGCATGTCTGTGGACAACGTCACTGTCACGCTTCCCCCGTCCACTGTTTCTGGAACCCCGTCTGGGAAAGTAGTCGCAATGTTGGACACCGGCACACCCAACGGCCTATTCCATCAACAGCAGCTCGATTATTACAGAGGTCAGTCCTTCCCAATCCATCCGCTCGATATCTCGACTCTTTTCCTTGACTCAAACAACAATCCGGTATGCGCCACCCCCATGGGACGCTAGTGATGGGACCGCTCCGTTCGACATGATCCTTGGGGACTTGTTCATGCGCAACTTTTACACCATGTGCGTTTCCGCTACCCTCACCTCGTTCCGTTCTATTCTGATCACGGTCCAGCTTCAACTTCGACATCTCGCAGACGCCGAACGCTCTCTCTCAGACTGACGCTGCGGCTGCGGCCAAGGATGCAGTTCAGGTGCGGACGGCGCTGCTGGCCAATTTTTCCGCAAGTGCGCAGAGCAAAACCGGCTCCGACAAATGCTCTGGGACGAGCCAAAGTGCACCCATGCTCGCCGGGCCGCTGTTCGCTGGGTTCCTCAGCGTTGTTGTCCAGAGTTTCTGATGCGTGGGTATTTCTTGGTAGTGATTTATGTAGATACTAGCAGTTATCCGTGCTTTGCCACGGACGTAAACTTGAACATGATTTACATACAGATTTATAGCAATAAAGATACCCCTCGCCGCCAACCTCTGGTTGGCTTATCTGCATGTGTTGGCAGCTACGATTGCATTTCGCTCGTAATATGGGGAACTCATTGCTTTCCGGCCATAACCGACTTCAGCCACTTCAAATCTGCATCCTTCATGTTGATATATTCACTTTCACCGAGTCCATCACTCACAACTCCGTGTTCATGCCGTCCTTCATTTTGATGGCATTTATGCGTATTCCTGGACCCCGTGTTCAAATATTGATAAGTATACTAACATCTATCCGTTCATAATACTGGGAAAACACGGAATGAATCTAAGTCCAGTAGTCTCTTAGACAGCAAATTCAACCTGCGTTCAAAATCCAATGCTGCTTTTGTTGTCCAACTCGGCCCTCCACCTTAAAGTTTGTTTTACATCATCCATATGAAGACTGAAGATTCCCTTTTCCCGGCCGTCATGTTCCAATTGTTCCTCCTGAATTTAATCTCCCACCTGTGTACCGTACACAACCAATACTTTTTCCCCACAAGAAGGACACCGAGATCTGAATGTAAATCATTTGGTAGTGCACCCGCGCCATTTTGTAGTCCAAAATGATTCATGGCATCTGATGAGAGTGCGACGACAGGGCTTCCACAACTCCCATCATTTATTTGGGCGGAGCAGGCGACGCTGAAAATATCTGTAAGTGGGCCGCGCGCGCCCAGAAAGACGCTCAGATTGCGAATGTCTGAAGGAAAAGAACAGAAATTCGAAGCAGCTCAGCTCCATCTGATGCACGCGGTGGGGAGTCGAGCCCCAAACCGTCGATAATGAACTATACCGATGTCCTGGGGACGACGCGTGTACCACGCACGACTACGGAGATACTCAACAGAATTTTGGGTGTCGTATTCGACTTTTTGGAACAGTTATGGCCGAGGGAAACCGCCTTTTGGAAAGGTCAGCCATATGTTGGCTGAATGTGCGTCTGCGTTCGATAAAGTAGTGCAAAACCTGTCCCATATTACTCCTGAACCATGAGACTAAGAAAAAAAAAGGGCCGAGGGAGGCAAGCACCGGCGGGGAGTCGAACCCCGGTTCAAACGTCCTCGATATCGCCATGACCCGCAAGCAAATTGAACGGTGTATGATCGGTGCGGACATTGCGGAGGAAGGATGCTCGATTGTATATCAACCGGTTCGTTTGATCGGACCACAGTCAGACTGCAACCCTCAGGGTTCACCGTGTTTCAACCCCGAAACTGTCGATGCTAACTGTCTTCCACGATCAATGTCATCCAAACGACGCGTGCATTTGTACGACCGTTGCGGATATTTGACAGTTCGCGGCAAAGATGGCACGAGACGTACCATTGTAGACCATTTGTCTGTTTATTTCGGTCGAACTGTTTTTATTGAATACTTAGAACAAATATGAGGTGACTAGAAGTCGATATGTTGTTCTAGTAGCTACTACAGCTTTTATACTACGAAGGTGAGTCATAATAAATCTATCTACAATTCATACTAACTAATTACGAGCCATATATTCTACTGTGCACGGCTGCGCTGTTGTCGCGAGCCGCTGCGTGGTACTGCGGTACCGGGAACCGAGGTCCGTGAGTAAGGAACCCATATTCGGCTTGCTCAGGTAAGAAGCCAAATTCCACCAGTTTTAACTCTGCCCTTGAGATCTGGTTTATATGTGGCGTACCCCGCAACATGGGCCACACAAATGATCACCAAAACATAATTGCACCCGCCATACACCAGGGACTCAAACTCGGGTTCGTCAAAGATGCATCGATGAGGGAGAATGAGCGGCCATCCGACATGTGGACTGGGAACACATTGTTTCGGTCAAGAAAATCGCTTCGATATGCCAGGCTTACTTTTTCCCACGTTTGCGTCTGCGATTAGCTTTCGTTCTGGGCTCTAGACCTTCGCCACGTGCGAGAGTTAAACGTTTCAACGCTAAACACCATCCGTGGGAAGACTCCTGTCAAACAGTTGCCAACGTTGAACAAAGTTTTGAACTAGGAAACTCTTTTTGTCGTCCTCCATGTGCCGGTTGCAGCTTGCCCTCCACGGCTTTGCAACTTCCGCATGCGTGACTACGACCCTCAGCTTCGCCCTAATCCTTCTTAAGCCGTCGTCTGGCCACCTGAGACCTAGTTTCTCCCGTCCGCCACCGCGACGATGCTGACCCTCCTACTCTCGCTTGTGTTGCTGCTCGTGCCCGCCGTCTGTGCCGAGCCCCCGCACCAGCGCGCGGACGACTCGTACCGAGGATATACAAGAAGCGTCACACTCGCCCGATTTAGAACAGCGGCGCTTGGGGTGATAGGCGGCTCAGAGCCGCCTTTGATATGTGCGAGAGCCGTGCTCGAGTCAAATCCGGCACTTGCTATTTGGACCGGTGACTAACGAGGCTACCTGCTCTTTCTTTCCTCCCACTTCCACCCGTAAGCGAAGGGCGGCCCTTTGCTTCAAGGGCGACGCCTGAGCCGCTAATTGCGTGTGAAACGCCGCTGATGCGGCGCATGCGCCGCCCTTCATTTTGCAGTGCCGCTGTTCTAAATCGGGCGCGTGAGCCGCGTTTCGTTGGTCCCGACTCCTCAACGAGAGTTTTACTGTCGTATCTTCTACCGTGATTTCCAAGCAATGCGAACAACGTCGATGATGGCTTCTTCCAGAGCCGGTACCTGGTGAAAGTATGGTGTCCTCAGGACTCCTCACCGCGTCGAAAGTAACTACTCATGCGTGTTAAAGAGCTACAAGATTTGTTTCACTGTTCCCAAGTCAGCGAAGGACGACATCGAGAATGAGCCCGCTCACAAGAAGGCCAAGAGAATTGCCGCCAGGGCTGTCCGCAAGCCACCCGCCGAAATTTTACTCATGATTGGCAAGGTCACTCCGCGCTCAATTGCTCACGTCGCGATCATAGTACCTGCTGCTTAGCCTTACTATATAATCTATCTTCACGTCTGCTACGGCTTCTCCTACCCCCAAATGTACAACTTTATTGTCGACTACTTCGAAAGCCCGCGGGAGGGAACGCCGTATCGGGCGCATGTGGATAAATTCCTGTCGTGGTGCAACCAGTGTGTAATCAGTTTTTATCTTTTGTATCGCTATCTAACAGCTGGCGCGACAGGCAAATCTTTACTGCGCACGCCTCATCTGCTTCTACCGCCAGCACTTCTGTGAACTCCATGTTCAAACTGCGTGCCCGTCCCCAGCGTCGCACTGAGCTCGAGGCGTAGTCGTATCGTAGCACCATGTAAATCCTCTCGCAATACAGATATTTTTATGTGCTCTTTGCGACGGAAACTTTTATATGATACTGGAATAAGCATAATATACCTATAATACTGGTACCACAGCAGGAGCTGACTCGAAGCTGGCCTTCCCTTATGATATCAAGGCAGCCTGGTGCCGTCTCGCCAACAGCGACCAGATCTGGCCATGTCGCCACAGATCTGGCCATGTCGCCAGCGCTCCCTGGCTCTGATCGAAGTTCCCTATCATGATGCGAGCGCCGAGCGAACGCCAGCGGTACCAGATTTTGAGCCATATGACTCATGATAATATGAGCGCCGATCCGCTTCCCGCACTTTTGCTGATCGGTACAATATCAAGCGGCTCTCTAGATGATCAACAGCTAGCCGCTTCGTACACCGCCATTTCCGCAGGTCGTTAAAAGAAGGATCCACGCTCAGAGTCTTGCCCGTTCCTCCCATATTCTCCAATAGCTATGTCCGCCTTCGACGACAAAGGATCTCCCGCATACACGCCCCCTGCTGCCGTACCTGGTAGCTATCAGCAGCCACAGCCCGCCCACTATGTGCAGGGCCAGCCCCCGGCGCCCCAGGGTTACGCACAGCAACCGCAGGGATACGCACCACAACCGCAGGCCAGCCAGTTGACCTTTCGGCGTGTCCCTTACTGACACCTGTCCTCTCTTCAGCTGCAGACCCAGCTCAGCGCCGCCCAAATTGGCGAGAACTTCCGCGGCCAGCGTACGTCTATTTGAAAGCCTGATCGGCCTCGTTCCTCTGCCTCCAACTTTTTGGTCTGCCGCAGTGTTCGCACAATGCGCGCAAGGCATCCATCAGCCGACGACAAAATACGGTGCGTAGAACAACCGCGGCGTCATGTATGAATGTGTTTGCTGACTAGCTCCACAGGAGTTTTCGGTATCATAACAGCCGTCGTCTGCTTCCCCTGCGGCCTCATCGCGCTCTTGTGCGTGTCCCCTCACTCTCACACACCCGCTCCTACTAACTGATCACTTTAGCATTGACGTCGAGCGCAAATGCGACCGATGCGGAATCAAGCTCTGAGACTCCTGCTCCAGTAGAGAGGGTCGGCGGCGCAGCGTGCTAGCCGCGCTGTAGCAGGCTATGAGAGGTCCCGGCGGAGGCAAACACTTGCCATTTTTGCACTCTTTTTTCCACACGTTCGTTCCGGATCCCCCTCGCTTGTATTTAATGGATACAGTAATGGTACAGTATTAAATCATGAATTCCCTCGCCCGCGGTGGACCAGGATGAACTCAAGCATGTAGAATATTGGCCGATTGATGTGCATGGGACTTATCAAAACAACCTATATCTTTTGTCCCTACTATGTTGCCCAGCCATTTTGTACTACGAAATGGTGGTGGAAGGCTGCCGTATGGTGGAGGCAGTCAACACCCGAGCAGTCGACCAAACAAGTCTAATAGGAGCCAAGAATGACAGAACAATAGTGTGGTCATTCAAGAGCAACCACTAGAGGAAGGTACATGGTGGTTTTCAATCAGGTTTTGTATCTCGCTAATTCCATTCTCCTGCGGCGCATTCTCCTGCCGTTTGCGTACCGATTGCTCCGTTCTCGCACTATATTCGAGGGTCCCAGGTAAGTCAACACGTCTTCGTGGAGCATGGGACTCACTCGTGGTCCATTCGTACGTAGCAAATGCAAATGCATCAGGGAGAATCAGTGGTTTGATTCCATTCGAAGACATTACGAGTTGTCCTCCCCCCTTTTATTTTTTTGCTTCCCCGGGACGCAACTTTGAGCAACGGCGACACTATAATTACCCCAAACACCCGTGGTTCTCGTCAACATTCACCGTGCTCCTCTCTCTCGTAGGTGAATAAATTATTGTCCACCTATCCGAACACCAACAAGTTTTCGTGGAGTGCGCCATTCATTCCCAATCATCAAGACAGGAACGTGAAGATTTATGGGAACAGCGGCGATTTGACTCGGCCCAAAGACAAGCTGTTGGAGGCGAGGCTAATGACTTTTCTTTTTGCTGCGCTCTTGTGTTGAAGTTTTAGACAAGTGAATAAATGAGTCCCTCGGTTACCTACTGTTTGTGTGACCGACTGCGTCAATATTTCTGTGTCATCTGTCCTTACAAACAATTACATGCGAACAGTGGAGCTTGTCTCTACCTAGACCCCAGATGTACATCAGCATCTCCTAGTGTGTCCAATTACTGAGGTAGGAGAATAACGGTTCAGTGGAGGATCCGCAGCTGCAAACCATCAGGTTGAGCGCAAAGAATTCATTGTGCGGGTGGCGCTCGTTCTGGTGCAGCAAGGTTGAAGGAGTCCACGAAATATCGATGACTCGAGGCAACAACATTATAAGTAAAGTCACGAGAAAATGGTAATATTATTCTAGGCGACGCAGATAGAAACTGCCATAGAACCAGCTAGCTGGAGGCCATGGAATGGTTGACGAAACAGATTAAAGCGGGGTGCGGATCCCATCCCAATCTCGGAATAGGTACAGATGATTGCGGATATGCGTCAAGAATATTGCAGGTTGCAGCGTGTTAGGCGGATGAATTCGAAGAAGACAGGGGTGGCAGCGGGCTACGAGCTGGAGGGAGTAGGTTGGTTACCTCGGCTCGATCGGGGGCTGGAGTCCCAGCGTGCACAGTGACCGAATTTCGTTGACAGAAAGAGCTCCTGAAAGTTTTAAACGGAATTTCGTCCGGAGTAGCAAGCCTAGAGCCCGGAGTAAGAGTGGCTATGGGGCGAGTCGTACCCATCCTCGTCACTTAGTTACTTCGCTTAGGAATGGGAAACTTCGTGAGTTTGATGGGAAAGCGTGAAAGTTCGTCATTTGAAGTAATTTCCGGGAACCCTCGTCACTTACATTAAATCAGATTTGAAGCAGAGCCATCAAGCCGCCAGAGCGGCCATCAGCGTTATTTTGATGCGCTGATGGCCGCTTCACAAAAGTTTTCCTTCATTTGCGTGAAGAGGGCCAACCATTTGATGCCCCTCCCCTCCCTCACTTTGCTCGGGGGGTCCCCCGAACCGGGGCATCTCAGGCTGGCACATTAAAGCCTCGTTCCCGTGGAAATTTCTGTCCTTTAACCCTAACACCCTATCCCTAGCCTCTAACCTAACTCTAACCCGAACTCTAACCGGTGAATACCCGCAGTTTGTGCTTGCCCTAACTGCTCGAAGTGGGGTTACAGGTAGATACAGAACAGTTGGCATCAGCTAGATCATTGATACATATTAAGTTACGAGCTTTCACGGTGTACAGAGGAAGTGATGAAGTTCCACTAAATCCAGCTGAAGTCACAAACTTTCACGGAATGCGATCAAACTCACGAACTTTCACAGCGCTAAGCAAAGTAACTAAGTGATGAAGATGGCGCGGACTCCTATGGGGCCCCGGGAACCGAGATCTGGACCCGGGTGCGCGAGCCTAGCGGAAAAGATGAGAGAGAGCTCTGCAAGACATCAGGGACCGAACTCCTCGCATGTGGATTCAGAGGAGAAGTAGACGCGGGGTGCATAAAGCGAGGAGCCGGGTGGCAGACCGAGTGATATCCGCGCCGCAGACGTGGTGGGAAAGAGGGGACTCACAGACAGCCAGCAATGAATAAAGAGGAAGGAAACGATAGGAAGAAATGACCGAGTGGATGGAACGATGGGAATACACAGTTGGAAGAGGAGAGATCATATTTCGTACATGAGTACGTTGACGACCGATGAATATATTGAACGTGATATGTGAATTAGGGAGTGGATACATGCACCCGTGGCCGTGAATAGATGGAGCAGATGCGGTTTCCTGACTCACCAGACGGCGAGCACATGAGAGACGGCGCCGATATTATTGAGTGTCGGGACGCACCGCGATGGATCCACCCCGATAGAATGGAGGTTCGGCCCTGTTGCAGGTAAAACGCACCGTACGCGACGGGATGCACCCATGTCCCGCCGCGTATACGATTGCAGGAATGTCCGGCGGGGTGCAGGAGGGGGGCGCGTATGTAAACCTGGGGAATGCGCGGGGAACAATGAAAATCTATCGAAATCGAAAATTGGCATTGTCAGGAATACGCACCGGCGGCGATGGAGGGTGGGGCTTCCCGCTGCCCGATTCTAGAAGGAGATGGCCTGCGGGTACAGGGCGGCGAGACGCGACCAGAAGGCGCAGTGACGCACCGTGATAGAGATTGTCCAAGTAGGATGCAGGCTGCCGGTAGCGTTAATATGGGCTGAATTTGTCATGTGAATGGGAAGAAAAATGAGAGAAGATATAAAGGGAGGAAGGAAACCAGAACAGCATATGAATGAATCGATTATAGAATAAAAGCTCTTGTCTACAGCAGATCGTACAAACAATTGGCATAGTGTTCTCAAAATTAGATGCGGTGTGCTCGTAAATGGAAAGAAGTAGTGCGCCGCACCTCAAATCGATGCAATCCAGCCTGCCTACTGCCGGCCGCCGACGGATTGGAGATTGATGCGAATCAGTAATGAACCGATGAATATGAACCGCGGAAGGGGGAAGTGGAAGAAGTCAGGAACGAACAACTCACGCACCGGCGACGGGATGGTACTGGTACGGATCCGAGTCTGCTTCGTGGGTTTTCCCAGTTCTATGCTTTGTACGAGATATTTCCCCTCGTGAAAACCGAGTGAGCGTCGCGGTGAATTGGCGGAACCGAAGAGATGGCGACGTGAGATGATCTAGGGAGGACGGATGAGCGCAACGCATCGGTTAGCGCGCATGAGAAGAGAAACTACAAGAGGGAGACGCCAATCGGAATTTAGTGCGCGGTGGGAGGTGTGATTGGCAGGAGTGCGGACGGAGAGAGTGACGAAGAATCGAAGGCGGCAATGCGGAACTCAACGAAAAATGAGATATGGGGAGGTAGGAGGAGAAGAAGAAGAATAGAAGGAAGTGGTAAATAACTGGGATGAATACGCGCTTTTGGCGGCAGACAGGACTGCATATAGTGCGGCGGGAAGCCGCTGGAGGTTTCAGCGGTAGAGTGCAGTGCACAGCAAGAGGATGGGAGGATCGCAGGGGACGAGAGACAATGGCGAGGGTGTGTGGGGAGTTTGGGAAGGCAGGGAGGTATACAAGAGTGAGAGATAGATAATGAGTATAAGACTCACCGGCGCAGCTCATCGATACGCGATAGCCGGGAGGTATTAATGCACCGCAATCCATCGGATGCGAAATGTATACGGCAGGCGTCTGAGAGAAACTTGCGCTAGGGTTATGCAGTGAATACGACAAGCTTGCGACGGAGATAGTTTGGGAACGTAAATGCTTGCAACGGATTGTCGGAAAATCCCAATTTGCCTTATAGGGCCTGACGGACGTATCAGGACCTATCAGGTTCGGTGAGGGACCTATCAGGCTGTACCAGGCTGGATATGGCCTGCTCAGGCCGTCCTCAGAATGCTCCTGTTTACACAAATAAATATTATATTAACTGTTGCAGCATAAAAACATGTCCGCGTCCATAGTATCTACCACAACATGAGCGAGAAAGGGAAAAAAAGAGTGGAAGAGATGTCTCGCCACTGGACTGGGCTCCGAAAGAGACACTGAGAGCCCAATGTAACTGGAAACCAATGTCTGTACTAGGTTGCAGACAAGCTTCCTTCGTTGTGGGATGTTGGTGGAAGAGAAAGTGCGGCATCGAGCGAGTGAATGGCGGCAATGGCGACGGCTCCATGCCACGTTCGGCGGGTGTGGCAAGTACTTGATGTTTAACAGTGGTGGGGGGGAGGAGAGGAAGGCTGACCAGCGGTGTGTGGTTGGGTGCGGAGTTTCGAATATGCCGAAGACCTGCCGCGATCAAATCACCCTATTTGGGCTGATCTGCGGCGGAATTTCAACCGTGATGTGTAACTGTTGCTTTGAAATGCAAACAGAATTTCATTGTTAATGTGCGACGGTAGGAGCTACATGTAGTATCTGGATACCAGAGGTGATATTCGGTCATCAGGGGGTATCAGACGACATAAGGCATCTGAGGATGGGTATGTAATGAACCACATTTTGTACATGTTAACTTTCCTTTAGCCTAGTGGTTATGTTGACGCCTCAGCTTTTTAAATCTCAACCTTAGGTCACCCGTTCGAATCCCGGTGAGTTCACAATTCTAATTCAATTGACTAACTTCATTAGATTTCAGGGGAAGTGGGAAGGGCCGAATGTTAGTGACTGCTAGAAATCCCTAGTAGTCCCTACTGGTTTTTCTATTTTCTGGGCTAGTCCTTATAATGTGCGATATGGGGTGGTCAGACCAATCAGGCCCTGTCAGGGTTATCAGGCTGATAGACA
>JARJCX010000478.1:0-67514 GCA_029282285.1 Mycena rebaudengoi | reverse complement strand
GACGAGGTCCTCGATGACCGGCCGTTCTTTGGCACTCCCGAGGAACCAATGCTCTTTGACTTTGACGACGGCGTATACGACAACTCCGGTCCCAGCAGTACCTCTGGAATCCAACGGAGGAGGTCGACGTCAAGCCCGTATTTCCTCTCCCCTCGTCGAGTCCAGCTCATTACGAGCTTGGGTCGCCTGCTTATCCTGACAACGTTTATCCGACTTCTTTACCGCGACGAGACAAAGCCTTTCGGAAACATATACATTCCAGACTGGATGAACAACCACGACATGGACATGTCCCCGATATCCCCCACCTCCCCATACCCATACCCTCTTCCAGCCCCAATCTCCCTCCTTTGTGGCGTATGGCGAGCATTCCCCCTTTGCACATGATGCGCCGTTTTCGCCAGCGTCATTCGCTGCCGCTCTTCCATTACCGCGGTCGAGCTCTCCATCTTCATCATCCTTTGACGATCATCGCTACGCGGTTCCGAGACAACGAATCGAGTCAGTATCGCCCCATGAGACTCAGACGCCTATTTGGGCAACGCAGCTGTGGGATGACTCTCCCGCTCCCCGGGATACGTCTCTTCATCTTAGAACTCCCTCATCTCCTCGTTCGTCTGCGCGTCATTCCCCCATATCCGACCAGAGGCACCGCATCATCCCCGCGCGGCGCAACTCCATCTCCGGGCAGCCAGTTGTTCCCAGCATCATCGAGCGCGCCTTCTGTTGCCTCCCATGCCCAGAACACGATCAGATCTTACAACCGGGGGCCGAGTCATTCAGCGTATCTGACGATAGAGACGCCACGGTTCGGCGGAAGAAGCGAATCTCGGATGAGAGTGAGGGGCAGGACAAAGCTCATGAAAGTCGTACGTCCACGGCAGCCTTCATTCACCACTTCCGGCACTGACATCGTGACTTCATAGCCCCCCTAAAGTCGATGCTGCGGCCCCCAAAGTTGGCGCCATCGGCGTGGCAGCTGTATTTCACGGACTGGATTCAACGGCAGCAGGCGTCTAGCAGCCGCAAATTGAATGTGGCGCAGGCTGCCAAAGAAGCCGGCCAGGAGTACGCCCTCCTCAGTGAGGAGGAGAAAGAGGTATTTGGACTTTCTTCTCTTGACGTCACCGCGGGATCTGACTCAATCTAACTAACAGCCATACAAGCGGCGCTCTCAAGCTGCGAAAGATATCCGGGAGCGCGAGCTCAACGCGTACATGCACGCGCTGTCCCCCGAGGACATCAAACGCGAGAACTTGTTTCGGGCTGCACAGCGTAAGGCTGGCAAGTCCCGGAAGAGCAACATTAAGGACCCAAACGCGCCCAAGAAGCCCCTGAGTGCGTATTATGTTCTTGCAGCGCATTCGGGCGAATCCGGATTTGGTTCGCGACATTTTGGGGATGAGACCGAAACGACCAAACAGAGCGTGCTTGCTGCGGCCAAGTGGCGCTCGATGACTGACGACGAGCGAAAGGTAACTGTTTCGGTCCTGTGTCGTATGACATGTCGTCTGACACATTTTAGCCGTTCCTTGCACAGGCTGAGCAAGAGAAGATGGAGTACGAAGCCGCTCGGCGTCTCTATGAAGACGGCACGGTCGGATATGGCTCCAGCATCAATTTAGCATTCTCCCTGGTAGCCCGGCGTTCCCGACCATCAAGATCGAGTCGGAGAGCGAGAGCGATTTCGCCACTGATGACGGACATGACCTGCGATACATTCGTTCATAATTTCTAATGGCCCCTTTGTGTTTCATTTTACGACCCTTAATGCCTTTTCTCTTCCCCCTGCCGTGGTTAGTGGCGTATTTATCCTCTTTGGGTCTGGACACCAACTGTATATTATGCAACTTATGTGATTAGCCATGTATTGCTAGACCTCCCTACCCTCTATATGCTCCCATCCGTGCGGCATACCCGCACTAGCTATTCTTGTACATACTTGCGTGCTGAATGGCATGTAATGTTCTAGACATTGGTAAGCGCAACACCATGTTCTGGTGTGGCGCGCCGTCCTCGTCGAACTGGGCGCCTTCGCTCTCATATCCGAATCTGGAGTTTGAAGATAGATAATGAATATGTGATTTCTCGCGCTGGCGCGACGTCTTACTTTGCATAAAATGCCATGACAGGAAGCTGGGAGTGGGCACTCGACCTCGACAAGGTTGCCATCGGACCCGCGCCGCGCCGCGATCTTCCCGATCCATTTAGGCAAGCTGTCGACGAGCACGCGACCGAGACGTTACTTCCGGCAATCCTTGGCCACCGCTAGTCTATACACGAAATGAAGCCCCGGCTTCGTAGTACCGATGTCGGCGACACTTGCCTGCTGAGTTTATACCGGTTATTTGCATACACCTCGGGCGTCGTCCCCGCGGATGCGTCCGACGTATTTTACCGTCTGCGCGCCGGTTGCGGCGTCCTCCTCCGTCATACACACCAGGAAGTGCTGGGCAATGTCTTCCACACTGATATCATCGATTCGCGGGCTGAGAAAATAGCGCAGTTGAGGCAGCGGCGCGACTTACTCGTCGAATTCGGTGTCTAAAGGGAACCCCTGGTGCAAATTAAGGAATGATTGAAGGTTGGCCGTAAGGGCGGCTTGTCGTATGTACCTGTTCGATGTGGAAGACTTCTTCTCTAATTCGGTGACACTCTTTTATGATTTTTTGGTCCCCTTGGGCAGATATGACCTCGGTTGAAACGATGCGAGACATGGGCAGAAAAAATTGACACGGATGTTGGGTACTTCTACGAGTAGTAGGAGACGAAACAAGGAACTTCCTGGGGCTGTCCTGGACGCGGGACCCGTCAACTCGGTGAATGTTCTTGCTGAAAGACACAATTAGTCAAGACCTCCGAATACTAATCGAGACAAACACAACGACCGCTTTTTTGGAAGCAATTCAGCAGCTGCGGGTTCAGGTGGGATGAACGGTACTGTCCTCTGCACTATTCTCACCTGAATTTATTTAGGCTTGAAAGGAATCCTGGGGGAAGCCTTTTCATGGTTGAACCGGCTGCGGCGGTCATTTTCAACACTTTATTATCGGGTCGTTCAGCACTCGGTCACCCTGTGTACTCTGTGTCAAGGGTCATGTCGCGCCCAGCCCGTGTCTCTCTGAACGTCGGTTTCTTCAATCCCCAGCCCCGGCGCGTCAAGGGCAAGGAGAAAATGGCAGCCCCGTCGCGTCCAGAAGTGCTCGCGGTTTATTCCTCCCGATGCCAAGAATGGTCTTGTCGCATGCGAGTATCCATTTGGTGTCCAGGTGAGATCGGATTCTCCTTTTCTTGTAGCATCATTCTTATGTTTATGTGTCAGAATCGGGGCACAAAGTGCGGAGGAATTAAATCCGAGATGGCCTCGAAGCCCTCGGCGCGCGCGGAAGGCAGCACATAATTCACCTCGAATAAAGCTCGTCCCCTCCACTGCAACCGCGGTCAGACGCGACACGCCTCGAACAGCTCCGACAGTTCTGCGCCGGATGATTCAGAGTCACCCTCGTTTAATTCGGATGGTCCGGCACCTCGTCCGCCGACCGAGGCGTCGACCTCGTCTAACACTGGGATACTAGACTCGGAAGCTCCATCGGATGATTCCGACACGGACGGCTTGGTCGTACCGCCGTCCGAGGCGCCAGACCCGTCGGACCCTCCGTTACTAGATAATATTTCCGAGACGGATTCCCCACCCTCACTTGAAATCCACCTTCAACCGCTGGAAGACGTCGAGTACATCATCAGTCCCGCCGACCATGTCTCCGTCTGGAAATTCCTTACTCCTCCCCCAATTCCCGTGGTCAAAGATGACGCAGCTCATCTGTCAGACGAGGCGGCCGTCGGCCGTCTTCGAGAGTTGCTCATCGATGCCTCTCAAAAGCGGCGAGAAAAACATCCGAAGCTTGAACAGACGTGGCGAGCATACGAGGCAGTCGAGACGCGAGGCTGTCTTTCCTTCTTTACGCCCCCGGAACTATTATTTCTCTGCGACAAGTGGCTGGATTTTGCCGAAACGCATTATCAAGTCGGTGACCTTGATTTCCTACACATGTGGGGGACGCGTCTTCGGGGGCTTTTGGAAACTCTCCGATTGCGAGTCCCGTCAGTAGACCTTGCGATGCGCAACTCAATAGCGCGCGCCATGACGTTAGAAGGGGATGTCCAAAAGTCTCTCGATTTCGTGCACACCGAGCTCCCCGAGTATAAACGCTCTGCCCCCGACCGTCTTCTCCAGGTCTACGAATCTGTCCTCCTGTCAACCTGGCGGCACTACGATCGACTTCGTGCCTTGGACTTCCTGATCCTTGAATGGAAGATCGTCGGCCCGCACATCATCACAGAAACCAGCAGGAACCATCCAAAGGCAGTCATCGCCTCCGGCACTTCTCTACGGCAAAACGCTCATGCTATCGTGTCCGGAATATCCCTCCCTGCCCTAGTTCTGGCTGACAAGAAGCATGAATGGGACAAGCAGCGGTGCACGCAACTCGGTGAATTGTTAATCGAAGCCTTCTTTCGTGCCAAACTTCCTGTGGAGTCGCTCGACATCATGCGGGAAATGACACGACAGGGGATCCGCCCTGCTGTACATCTTCCCTTGCAGCTGGTCAGAGTTCTTGCCAGAGAGGATTTGTATATTGATGCACATCAATTGTATACGACTCTTGCCTCCACTACGGACGAGACGTATGAGTATCTGTTTACGGGACTCTACCTTCATGCACACGAAGGCGATCACCTCAAGGCCAAGGGGTATTACAACCGAATTGTCGCTGCTGTTGGCTGGGCGCATCGACGGGATGTCCTGCAGCTCATGTACTCGTTTGCGGTGCAGGGCAAAACTCAGGAGACGCGACAGGTGTTCGAGGAGTTCTTCCCTGCAGACTCCAATGGGATTCCAACCAATTCACCCCAGATCGACCATTATGCAGTTGGAATTTTTTCACATGCACAGCGGGCCGACTTTGGCGGCACGCAGCCCTGGGTGGAGTCCATGGCGAAGCTTGGGTTAGTGCCCGAGGTCTACGTTTATACGACCATTCTTAAAAGCTTCGCGCTGCGCGGCGACCTGGAACCCATCAACGTCATGTTGAACCAGATGCGCGCGGCGGGGGTTCCGCCGAATTTGGTCACGTATACGACTATCATGACGCTCATGGCTCATCGCAAGGACCCTGTGAGCGTGGAGGCCTTGTACAAGCGGGCAGTAAATGACGGCGTCGTTCCTGATCGTATCATGATGTCCACTGTGATGAACGCCCATATCCAAGCTGCGTCCTGGAAAGGAGTCATTCGTGCCTTTGACTTTGTCAAGTCGACGTCCCCCCACCTCGGCATCTCGATCAGCATCTACAACCTCCTTCTCAAGGCCTACGTCCATATTGGCGCGCCATTCCGCATTGTTTCCCACATTTTCAATCAGCTCGAACGGTACCGAGTCCGCCCTGATGCGTTTACATTCGCGTTGTTGATTCAATCAGCATGCGACGAGCGCAAGATGCACGTTGCTCAGGACATCTTCACTGAAATGGAGAAACTCGCCGAGTACTGGGGATCCAACCGCCATATCACGACGTGGACGCTGACCATTATCATGACTGGTTATTTGCGGATGGGCAACAAGGTGCAGGCCAAAGCTACGTATGACGAAATGAAGCGGCGAAACCTCGAGCCGAATGCAGTGACCTACGGTGCCATCCTCACTGCTTACGGACGAGAAGGGACGGAGGAGAGCTTCAAGATCGCTGAGGAGTTTATCCAAGACCTAACTTCTCGTCCCAAGGAGGAGCAGACGTGGGACACTCCTCCGCACGGCCATCTTTCCGCACGGGATTACATATATCTCCCCCTCCTGCGTGGATATTCCATGCGCCGTAAGACCGAGGATGTTGAGCAGCTGTTCCAAGAAATGCTCAACCAAAACGGTGAACCGACGCTCGGCATGTTGACCACCCTCCTCGAAGCCTATGCACGCGTCCGCGACATTGACGGCGTTCGCCAGCTGTGGCCTCAGCTCCTCGATTTGGGTGTTCAATATTCCAAGGTCCCTGTGTTTGAAGAAGAAAGCCAAGACCAGGCGCTTTCCAGAATGCATACATTCGTCCTGTGCCATCCCCTCTCCCTTTACATCAAAGTCCTCTCTGGTGCCGGCCTCTTTCACGACATTGCCGCCGTCTGGAAAGAATTTCAAACGCTTGGTTTTTCGTTCTCATCCGATAACTGGAACCAGCTTTCGTTGGCGCTGCTACGTGCTGGGGAGGTGGAGCGTGCCTTTGCCGTTCTCGAAAAAGTTCTCATTCCGTATCATGAGCGGAGCAATCGCCTTCGGCTGGAGCGGGACCCGAACCCCGACTCCCCACTTTCCATCGTGGACCTGCCTGATACCGACCAGCGCCCGATGGAGCGTCCTCTGATGGGGAAAGCGAGATCGAATGCGACGAAATGGGGCAAGCACCGTCGGCGTGCGGCCAAGGACTTTGACGACCCCGAGTATGCGGATGACCTTGGACACCATCTGCACATCCTGCATCACATCTCGCCATGGGCGAACACATGGCTGCCGCATCCTGCGGTACTGCATGGACTGCTCAACGTCCTCCTGCGCCTCCGGGCTGGCTATGCCGCTGACGCCGAGCGTCATGATCGGAGCGAATTGACGTTTGACAACGAGGAGCTGGTGCACCAACGTGTTGCCAGTGCACGGCAACACCTGGCTGATATCTACGCGCAGTACCCTGAAGCTGTCACCGTGGTGAACAAGTTCGAAATGCGCGAGCGGCAGCGGCTCGGGCGGTGGTTCACCAGGTTGTATCCATGGGCGGGACCGTAACAATAATAATACCAAGTACAGCAGATACAGTTGACAACATTATAGAGAAAAGACTAATCGTCGCCGCCGCTCTATCCCCCGTCGGAATCGTCGTCCGACCCGGAATCGTCCCGCCGCCGCTTGCTGGAACCGTGACGGTTGCGCTGGTGGGGATGAGCGTCCCGCGATAAAAGAGTGTGGAGGGGGAACTTACCAGGGGAAGCTTCAGCCCTTGATTTCCGAAGGCGATGGAGAGTGCGGTGGTATCTAGAAATAACACCTTTTAAAAAAGTAGACACAATAAAGAACAAATAATACCGACCCGGGACACCGGGGAAGCGTTTTGCCGAGTAAACAGTAAACGGCTCGGAAAATATCTGGGCGAGAACAGGTGAGACGCCAGTGTGAACTTGCAGAGCTCCGGGCTCGGGAGCAGGCGGACTAGATTTAGTGCTTAGTGTCTGGTAACTATGACGCGCGCAAAAACTCACGCTCCAACGTTCATAAGTCGTAGTCTGAGACGGAATGTCCCTGCTTGGAAGTCAGCCAGGAAGAAGCGAATGTGGAGTTGGAGCGCACCCTCAGTGCGAACCGATAAATCCTGGAAGAGAAAGAAAATCCCGGGCTTGCGATGTTCATCTAACAGACGGTAGCCGTTCGACGAGAGGGGCCCGACCAGCGTTCTAGTGTAGGCGTTTCTCGAGCCTGGAGCAGGCATCATGGTCTGGGTGGGCGCAGGCGGCGGACCACTCGAAGCGCTTTGCTGGGGGTAATTAGCCGCAGGTGAGAAGTAGGGCATTTGCTGCTGCTGAGAGGGTTGATGAGAATATTGGGACGAGCCATACAGCGCAGGATCGTATTGTTGCGAGGTGGGAGGTGCGGAAGGATATGGCGACCAATCACGATCACTCTTGAGTGCGGGGTCGACTGGAGGGTGCCCAAATTCCGCAGGGGCGAAGCTAGTGCTGTCCGTATTCCAGGGGCGGTAAGTGGGCTCGGAATCCGGGTGCCAGGTATCACTGGCGGCAGGACTGGCAGGGCGCCCGAAGGAATGAATGGAAGGGAGGATGGGCGGCGGGTATGTCGTGTTGCGATCGACGGGCGGAGAACTATGGGAGGGATATCCCCAGGTTGGCGTGGAGGTGGAGGACCCGTAGGAAGCAGTTGCAGTAAAGCTGACAGGCTCGGTTAAGGGGGACTGTGGCGGAAAGTATCCTTGGCTGTTGTATCCCATCGGGGCGTTGGCGGTCGTTGGCTGGGTAGTACAGTCAGTATGAGAAAATGATGGAAGAAACAAGCCATGCCGTTTCGCCACCACGAAACTGGGACGGAGTCGGCGTTGACCGGGGTGTTTGATGGCCCGAGCGGGGGGGAACGGTTGAGCTACCGCCTCGACGACGTTGCTTGGTCGACTGTATAGGTACATAGCGGTCCCCGGCGGATGGATGGAGCACGAGATTCCTCTCGTGTTTCCCATCCTCAGACCATAGATCAACAGTGACCAAGAAAAATGAGCAATCAACGTCACTAGATAGTTGGAATAATGAGAGGGGGGGAGATATGGGTATCTCTGAAACGTACTCGACGTCGACTAGACTGTTGTCGTCCCGTTTTACTACCATTCGAGCCACCGCTGCTGGGGCTAATGGTCGTCGATCCTGTGAGGTTCCCACGCATCAATGGCAGCTTCAATAAACACACAAGAACTGACTTTATCACCAAAACCGCACATACGAGCGCGCAATGGGTGCTGAACCATCTCGAGAGAGTAGTATCTAGTTCGGGGACATAAGCCCCTTGGCAAAGTAGTGATACAAGTCAAACTAACTTGCGGTCAATCCATTTGCCCCACTGCTCTGGGCCGTCCACGGCAGTCTGGCGCATCGGGGCGACGGCCGTCGCAGTTTTCCGAGGGTTGATGTGCTGAATCATGGTAACAAGCTTGAAGACTCAGGTCTGGGATTCAGGGTCTGAGGGGGCGGAGCTCAGAGGAGAGTGGGCGTGGTGGTGGTAACTGGTAAAGATGGAGCACCACGATACGATCCAGATGGACGGAAGACGGTACCGCTGAGATTTTGTGGTGGAGGGGTAAGAGGAAGGGTTTGAACCAGAACAGTGGGTTCCAGGAAATGCCAAGGGACCGGTATTAACGTCAAAGCGAAATCACAAGTGCCGATGATTCGTCCAGGCCGGACGTCGAGGATGCACAGTCGGCGTTCAGCAAAGAGCACAGAGGGCAGAAACCAAGCGGATTTATATTTTATTGGGAGTCCATTAATCGCTTCGGCGGCGTACACTGCTTTCACAGCCACTCGCTTATCCCATGCCTTCCTTGACTCAACGATTCGTGTTCAACGTTCAACGGTACCCTATGATACTCGACGCATATATATACGTGGTCCCCGGGCCAATGGTCCACTGAGGGATAGCCGGGAATAACTCTCACAGGAACTCAATTTACTGTCTTCTTTGAGTCTAAGTCGTCTGCCGAGTCCAGCGTCGATCCCCGGCTCAACCCAGTTCAGCCAGTACTTCCCAGCCGAACAGGCCTAGAAAGTCATTCTAGCAACATAAGCTGGGAGAATCTGGTTTGATCTGAAAAAAGTAGACTTGATGTCGAGAATATCGTGAGACAGAGATGAGCGGAGCCGTCCAGCATTATAAATAGAGGTGGTCCAATGGCTCTTGGTGACGAACTCGTCAAGAGTAGGTCTCGCGGAGCACCAGAGAGATAATTTCTGAACATAAAGTACGCGGAAAGAGACCCTCGACTGCACGTGCGCTTGAAATCTTTCCACGTGGCCACAATTAGCCGACTTGCGCGCCCTTGATCCTCTCCACCTTGTACTCTGAGCTTACAAGGCCCGGTTGTAATCCCTCATCTCCTTGGCCACGAAGTACTTAACGCATCTCGGCGATTGGAAAAATGGATCAGGTTGCCGCCAAAAAAATCCTGCAGGAACTGGTCAAGAACGAAAACCGTGTCTGTAACGGGCCCGCATGCAGCAGTCCCAACCCGCAATGGGCGTCTCTTGGGTCCGTGCAAAGCTGCAGCTGAACGTCCGGAGCAAGAGCTGAATGCCCACTAGCTTTGCTGTATTTCTCTGTCTCTCATGCGCTGGCATTCACCGTGGCTTCGGTGTTCACATCACGTTAGTATTTCTTGTGGAAACATGCTTCCATCATCGTGATTATACCCAGCTTTGTGCGCTCGATATCAATGGACACATGGCAGGCCGAGCAGATTAAACGAATGCAGGTAGGTGTCTCTCTTAAGAAGCATGTCGTATTTGTGTGAACTTCGTTCATCCAGTTGGGCGGTAATGCAGCCTTTCAGCAGTTTATGAAGTCGTATTCGCCTGCAGAACAAGGCGGCTACAAGGAAGGAAATTCTGCATATGAAATCTATCATTGTCACGCTGCAGCCCAGTATCGCGAAAAGGCAATTCAGTTTAAAATTGAAATGATTACCGTTCTTACTCTCTCTTTCTTGCCAGTTGGACGCCGAGCTCGCGGGTAAAGAATGGGCTCCCTCCGCACCACCTCCACCTCCTCTAGCTAGCTCCGACTCCGCCGGTCTCCGCAAATCACGAGCCTCTGCCCGCTCTGCCACTGGCTCCTCTCTTCGCGCAGATTCGGCTTCCCCCGCCTCATTCGGGAACAACAACTCACGGGACGGCACGCCAGATATCGGGGTCGACCAGAAGACCGCCAACGAATCCTTCTTTTCTTCCCTAGGTCAAGCGAACGCCTCGCGCTCCGCAGATCTCCCGCCGTCCCAAGGCGGCCGCTACCAGGGCTTCGGAAGCACCCCGTCTCCCGCGGAACATCCTTCATTCGGCACGTCCTCCGCCTCCGCGCCGTCCTTTTCTGAGATCCAGGAGAACCCCGTCGCAGCCCTTAGCAAGGGCTGGTCGATCTTCTCTGCGGCGGTCGCCGGCGCGACGCGTGTTGTGTCGGAGAACGTGATCCAGCCGGGCATGGAGAAGGTGCGGGACCCGACCCTGCAGGCGAACGTCATGGGCTACGTGTCCGAGGCGCAGAAGCGCACTGCGTATGTGGGGGGCGCCGTGAACCAGTGGTCGAAGAACCAGTTTGGGGTCGACGTCGCGGAGAGCGTGGGCGGGGTAGTCGGCACCGTCAGGGACAAGATCGGTCCATCGCCCGCACGGGAAGGGTACGACTCCGTTGCGCAGGGCCAGGAAGGAGAGACATCCGGGCTCTACCATGATGATGACGACGATCTGTTCACTGAATATCGCCATGGGCAGCAGTATGACCAGCCGGTCTCGCAGCCTAATTCTGCTGCGCCAATTTCGGCCAAGAAGAACGACTGGGACGATGGCGAATGGAAAGACTTTTGAGTACTGCCTTTTAGATTTTATTTATTTTACTGGAGGATCAATTATGTTCATAATCAACGTTATTTCACGACTTTATTCCCTTGCGACGGGTATCTGGATGTTGCGAAAGTTCGCTTTGACATTAATATTTTGATCTATTTTGGTGCGGCCGGAGCTTCCTCCCGACCCTTGCAACGACTCCGATATTTGGTTCAAGTTTGAATAACTCGTTCAAACGGAACCTATACCTGGGCGCCTCAACTACGCCCTCATGCGACCCTCACTGAGCAAAACTGGCTGTCGAGCAGTGACCTCGGTTCTACGGACGTGTCGGAGACCATACCATGCCTCCGTTCTCCCCTCTCTGATCTCCACCGCGTCGCCCGAATTCCAAGCAAAAGCTGAGTCCATGGACGCGCTTGTCGCCGACCTTGAGGCGAAGACTGCGGAGGCCAGGCTAGGCGGCGGCGCGAAAGCCGCCGAGCGCTTCCGGAGCAAGGGCAAGAAGCTCCCTCGCGAGCGGTGCGCCTACTCTTGCGCAGCGATCTGGATTCTAATGTAACTGCAGCTTGAACCTCCTTCTCGACCCCCACACGCCCTTCTTGGAGTTGTCTCCGCTCGCCGCGCACGACGTGTATCCGGGCCAGCCCATCCCTGGCGCGGGCCTCATCACCGGCATTGGGCGAATAAGCGGCCGCGAGTGCATGGTCATTGTCAATGACGCGACGGTGAAGGGCGGGTCGTATTATCCTCTGACTGTACGCATTACTGTCTATTCTTCTCTGCTTAATTTATCTATTGACCTTCTTAGGTCAAGAAACAGTTGCGAGCGCAGGAGATTGCCCGCGAGCACCGGCTCCCCTGCGTGTACATCGGTATGAATTCAGCAGTGGCGTATCTTCTCGTATTTACCGTGATCCTCCGTGGAGGCAGTCGAGTCTGGGGGTGCGCATCCTGAGTTTATGTTCCCTGCATCTCTTGATTAATCGTGGTTACGGAGAGCAGGTGCTGCTCTCCCTTACCAGGCCAATGTGTTCCCGGATAAAGAGAATTTCG
This sequence comes from Mycena rebaudengoi, assembly GCA_029282285.1. Classification (NCBI taxonomy): domain Eukaryota; kingdom Fungi; phylum Basidiomycota; class Agaricomycetes; order Agaricales; family Mycenaceae; genus Mycena; species Mycena rebaudengoi. The sequence goes on along the minus strand of JARJCX010000478.1, from coordinate 55,307 downwards.
GGCGCATATTCTACAACATGGCATGCGCGCTCTATATGTACCCTGCGCAGGAGCACTCCTGACCTCCTGTTGCGCAGGCGCAATTATCGGCCCTTGATATCCCCCAGATCGCGTCGATACATGGCATATCCGTCGCAGGTCAGGCAGATTCACTTTCTTGACGCGTAATTATGGGCTGATAATAGTGTCGTTTCGCTCAGGTGGCGCTTATGTCCCCGCCATGGCAGACGAGAATATCATCGTCCGAAACCAGGGCCGGATCTTCCTCGCTGGGCCGCCACTGGTGAAAGCGGCCACTGGGGAAGAAGTGGACGAAGAGACGCTTGGGGGAGGAATGATGCATTCCAGCGAGAGCGGCGTGACTGACCATCTAGCGAATGACGATGAGCATGCTGTGAGTGCTATGCATCTTTCTGCTCCATTGCACTTTCTCAGCAGAGTTGCTAGCTCGCTATTACCAGGGAAGTCGTCGGGGATCTGGGTAAGGCTGCTGGGATGGAGGGATTCGTGAGCATCAGCTCCTCCGTCCTGAGCTCATCTGATCTCTGGATAGCCTCCCGCCGCACCAGAGCCGCCTCTGTTCCCTGCATCCGAGCTGCATGGTATAGTCGGGACCGACATCCGCCAGGCATTCGATATGCGGGATGTCATCGCCCGCGTCGTCGATGGAAGCCGCTTCAGGGAGTTCAAGAAGGAGTATGGGCCCACCATTCTCACTGTGCGTAATCGGCGCATTTTAATCTATTCGTCGTGATGCGTGCTGATATCTGGCAGGGCTTTGCCCACATTCATGGATACGAAGTGGGGATAGTTGCGAACAACGGGATCTTGTTCTCCCCCTCGGCCCTGAAAGCGACGCACTTCATCCAATTGTGCTCACAGCGCAAAATACCGCTTCTCTTCCTCGTGAATGTCACGGGTGTGTATTCTGTGCTGTCCCCTGCGCTTGGCGATGATCTGAACGGGCACCGGCAGGCTACATGGTCGGCTCCAAGGCAGAGCGCGGAGGTATTGCTAAAGATGGCGAGTTTTATTTATTTATTCTGGTCTTTCATGCTGAGGTGTGATTTATTTATATGTAGGTGCCAAGATGGTCCGAGCTGTGGCGTGCGCAGACGTACCCAAGCTCACTGTTATAGTCGGAGGCTCTTTTGGGGCCGGAAACTATGGTGGGTGTCTTTTTTGACTTCGTCTTCTCTTCTTCCGGCTGAGTTACTTTTGGCAGGAATGGCCGGACGATCTGTTCGTGTACACTTGTATAAGTTCTCTCATCTAATGCAGGCCTTTTATTCTTTAGTACTCGCCAAGATTCCTGTGGATGTGGCCTGTGCGTCGTTTTCTTTTTCTTTTGGCATTTCTAACCCTACAAGCTCAGAACGCGAAAATCTGCGTCATGGGCTCTGCGCAGCTTTCGCAGGTCATGACGGCTGTCTCAAAGTACGCGCCTTCTTACCTATACACTGACATGTGAGTGAACGCGCGCATCGCATCTAGGGATCCCGCGCAGCACGCATCGTTGCAGTCGGAGATCGAGCAGCAGTCGACGGCGCTCTACTCGACCGCGCGATTATGGGACGACGGTATTATCAAGCCGACGGATACACGGGATGTGGTGGGACTGGCGCTTGGGCTTGCGGCTAGGAAATCGGCTGTGGGCGGGCAGCAGCGGACAGGAGCGACGACCACGACGTGGGATGGGGATGGGAAGGGCTTTGGAGTGTTTAGAATGTAAATGGTGGCTGGAAATAAATTGTAGGAACGATGCCTTGCGTATCGCAGACCATTCCTTCTCCCAGGGGATATTGTTTTGTCTGTTGGCTTATATACACGTGAGATACACATCGCTACATACGAGGGCTGGCAAAAATAATAGATCGAGCTCAATGCCAGCCGTCGCTCGAATTCCGTACTAATATCCGTGCGTTGTTCACAAACGCTCGTATCAGCTCGTCGAACGCACAGCGCTCCAGTTCTGGCGCATTGGGGTCGCCTCGCTTGGCTGCTGTGGCAAGCAGGAGAGCGGGGCGCGCGATTTCAATTTCCAGCTCATGCAATAATTCGGCCTGCAGGGGAGTTACGCCGGGAACGCGGTGGCGCGAAAATCGAGTACGTACAGGACTATTGGGCGACGCGGAGGCCGTCACCTGGGTGAGGTCAATGCTGAACTCCTCGTGGGAGTAGCTCAGTCGGTCTTTTTTTCGGGTGTGTGTCGGTGTGCCGACGGGATGCGTGACTGTAGAATAACAGTATCACTTGTGAAACGTCTGAGGGCCGATGATATTACCAACCAGGGACTTCGAGGTTGACGCTGATGCGCCAGTCGGCCGGGTACTTTGGGCTGTATATGTTGAGGTCTGCAAGTCGCGTCTTGCGCATGCACTCGATGACCTTGCCGGTCTTCTCGTCGCGGGTGACACGTATTTTCTCCCTGTCATGTGCGTTGTCTGGCGAATAAAACGAGTCTATCAGATGCAGATGGCTGTATCCGAGCGGAGTGGAGGGGAAGGACGGTTGGGAGGAGGCGAGTTTGAGATCATTCAGGCGCTGATTGAAGTGTTTGTGTTGTTGCTGAAGAAAAGCTCGGGTTGGGACTGCGGTCCAGCGGCGTGCGACAAGAACTCACGACGGACATATTAGATTCAAATCGAAGCTCAACACCCGGTGCAATGACTATCCAAATGGCACACGATCAGGGTGAGAAGGAGGAAGGCAAGATACAAACAAGCTCACTGGACTCTACAAGGACAGGAAGGGCCAGCCGCTCGCCGGACCCCCTATCTCTCAGCAGCCCAATCTTGGCCTCCACCTCGACCTTGGCTCCTGGCAGATCTGGCCTGTTAAGGATTGTGTAATGGACAAAGTCGGCGATCTCTTTGATAAATTCGTCTATTGGCTCGACGCCCAAAATTGACAGTGAGAGTGGCGGGAGAGGCGGGGACGACATTCCGCCGTTTGTCTTCTCGGAGCGGGCGCGCTTGAGGGGAGGCTCTGACTCGTCGGATCGATGCATAATGCAGATTATTAGCGCGATTTATGTGCGCTTGTTATGCAGCGCCCTCCTTAAGCTTCATTTCGCCATGAAATATTGGCGGACCTTAGCGAATGCCCCTCGCCATTCCAGAGCACTTGTATTTCGTCCACCACCACGGAGATTAAATGCCTCCCTTGCTCCCAGCAGCGACGGAGCGTCTACATCTCAGCCACCACCAACACCATCCCGAAGCAGCGGTGAAGATGGTGCCGTGAACTTCGCTGTTGATACTGCCTTGCATATGAATGTTGTCCTCGCAGAACCGCTAGCTCAGTACCGGAGACTCGTGCGAACGGGTACACTGCGCGGCGATGATCACCAGACCCGCATAATCCAGAAACTCCAGGACTTGCATGACAAACTAGTCGATTACCATCCCCCGAGGATCCCTGCTCCTGGGTCTACTTCTCTCGTACGCCCGGCTTCTCGTTCTTCTCTACGGTTATCATTATCGTTCCAGGCAGTTCTCGCGCCTCCGTTCATCCCTGTCGGATCCGTCTCTAGCTAAACTCAAGTCGTCCTTTTCCGACCCAAGTTCCGTACCTCTTGTCCCACCGCCAAATGTTCCCAAGGGACTGTATCTATACGGAGACGTGGGCACTGGGAAAACCATGCTTATGGATCTCTTCTATTCTTCACTCCCTCGTAGCATCAGACGGAAACGAAGGGTACACTTTCACGCCTTCATGATTGACGTCCACAAACGCGTCCACGCCGTCAAGGCCAGTGCGGGTCATTCCGGAGATCCGATATTACCCGTCGCAAGAGACCTCGCGAACGAGGCGTATGTACTCTGTTTCGACGAGTTTCAGGTACGGTGGGTTTTTGTGCTTTGACTCGTGTAGACACCCCTCAATTCATATGGCCTCAAGGTAACAGACATTGCCGACGCCATGATTCTCCGTCGACTCCTCGAGAGCTTGCTTAATTTTGGAGTGGTCTGCGTGGTGACGTCCAAGTAGGTTTCCTTTAATTCCCAGCATCACTTCATTTCCTCAACCTTCCCAGTCGCCATCCAGATGATCTTTACAAAAATGGCATCCAGCGATCAAGCTTTATTCCAGCCATAGAGCTACTCAAATCTCAGTTGAGGTAACAGACCTGGATTCGGGAACAGGTGCTTTTTTTTGGGGAGCTACCCACTCTCCGCTTCTAAGCTTTTTATAGACTACCGTCGAATATCCCGTGCGGCTTCCTCGGTCAAACCATACCACCATCCGTTATCCGCTGAGACCAAAAGCGCCATCGACTCCATCTTCGCCTCTGTTACGGACAGCCACGATGACCCCGTAGTCCGCGACCGTAAGCTGCACTTCTGGGGCCGCACATTGAACGTGCCCGCGTCTACTTCCAACGTCGCGAAGTTTTCCTTCATGGAGCTTTGTGGGAGTCCTCTGAGTGCAGCAGACTACCTCGAGATCACACAGGCGTTTGGGACGGTATTCCTCTTAGATGTCGAGAAGATGGGCGTGGAGCGCAAAGACCTTGCTCGCAGATTTATCACGTTCATAGATGGTGAGCAACCCTGATTTTTTTTTTCTCTGAGCGCAATTTAACGCGCCCTTTAGCCTGTTATGAGAACAAGGTTTGCCCCGCTCTTCTGCGCTACTTCTCTACTGATAACTCGTTTGAACTCCCAGACCAGACTATTCATCACATCTGAAGTCCCAATATACGAAGTATTCTCAGACGACTCGGCCTCTCAAACCGGCGTGGCCTCCAACCACATGCGCGGTGTCCTAGACGACCTGGTTCGTGCTCGTCTCTCTCCGCCTGTATACGGCATACCAATTTCTCCCGCAGGGGCTCTCCCACGAACTCGTTGGGAAGAGCTCGATCTTTACAGGCGAGGAGGAGATATTCGCCTTTGCGCGCGCGTGTTCGCGGCTTGTCCAGATGGAGAGCAAGGAGTGGGCGGAGACCGCGGGTGCGGGCGCAACGGGAGCGTAGAACATAGAGTCGCGGCTCAACCAATGGATCTTAATGGTTATTTACTTCAGTATTGCATTGTACATAATTTACGCATGGTATGTAGGCTATCCGAATGTGAGACACAAGATGATGTTTTTCCGCTTTGTGCAGCAGCAATATATTTTTTGTACACGAGTTATTAGAGTTACTTGCCTGCACCGGCGGATCTCCACCATCGCACGACACCGTCCTCTCCCCCAGTCACGTATGCCCCCGCCCCAAGCGTAGCCGGCAACGGCCTCCACGAAACAGCCCACACCTCGCCGCCCGGATGCTGGACACTCGATACCGCCGCGCGCGCGCCGATGTCCCAGATTTTAACGGACTTGTCTGCGGAGCTGCAGGAAGGTCAGCAAGCAAATAAAGCAAAAATCGACAATGAATCGCTCCGCACCCTGAGAGCCCGAGCCGTCCATCCTGCGATATGTCGACGCTGAGAACCCAGGACGAGTGGCCGGTGAACGACGCGACGGTTCCGCCGGCCGAGGTGCGCACGTCGTGCAGCACCAGACGCTTGTCCTCCGACGCGCTGAGAAGCAGCTGTGTGCGTGTGTGAGCGCGCGTGAGTCGATCGCGCAGGGCAGGGAGAATGTAAAAGGGCACGCACGCTCGAGTCTGCCGACCATGCAAGGGAGCGGACCGACAGCGCATGGGACGTGTAGGTGGTGGTCAGCGCTCCTGCCTCGATGTCGAATATGTATATTTGGCCTGTCTCCGTCGACAGCGCTATTCGTTTGCCGTCTGGGCTCTGCGGAGCCAGCAGCATGAAAAAATGAGAGAAATAGAACAGCAGCAGAACACGCACATGCTTGCAGTACATCCCGTATTTACTCCGCCCCGATGGGAGCGAGGCCACGCGCTGCCCGAACGTCTCTGGTTGTGCGGAGTAGATCGAGACGTTGCCCGACCCGCCCGTCGCGGCGTATGTCTCGCCCTTCGGATTCAGCGACACAGACCACGCTGGAGATAATCACTCAATGAGCAGAGGTGGGATGCAAGGCTGCAGCCTGGGCTTACACGGTTCGGCGCCCTCTGCAGAGCGCGCATAGCTCTCGAATCGTCCAGTCACCTCCCCGGCGGTGAGGTCCCACATACACGTCAGGCCCTCGATGCTGTTGTATAACGCGCGCTGTCCATCCGGAGAGACGGACAGCGAGACGAGTCCAAGAGTGTGCGGTGCGGGGAACGAGACATTGGGTGGATGGCGTTGTCCTGCAGCCCATTGTTTTATCGATCCGTCGGCAGAGACGGATACGACGGTGTCAGCGGCAGTCCAGGCAGCGCCCCAGACGGCGTCAGAGTGCGCTGGATACAGGCAGAACGCGACATGAACGGCTGTCGGTGCGTTTATGAAATAGTGGTGTGCATACGTTCTGCGCAGTCATGCTCGTGTAGAAATGCGAGACTCTGCGCGTATGTTAGCGGCGACCAATTCCTCCTTGCATTTATTGTCTTACCATTTTGCAAGGAGAGGAATACTATGAAGCACTGACGCGAAGCAGACGCGTCGAAGTTCCTGCAGCCAGGTCGCAATTGCTTCAGCAAACTTTGTAGGATGATAGACTCGTATACACCGACCTGGAGGAGTAGAGTAGGCGCGAGATGGGCCCTGGAAGGAGGAAAGAGACAGAGACCAAGGGAGTTGAGCACTAAGAGGAGGATTTCGTAATCGAAGTGCGCTTCATCTCCAACTCTCACTACATTTTCACTACAATTGTCTCGTCGGCCTCGATTGCCCAATTTTATCGTCCTATGTCTTGCTCCGACGTCGACGGAATAAGCTTGCTACAGCGTTGCGTTATCTAAGCTTTGACTTGAATCAACTCTTTCTCGCTCTCCTTAATGTCCCGTTTGGAGCCTGAGATCCCTGGAACCCTCGTCGCTCGTCGTGACCACGAGTCTTGGCTCAAGGACCAAGTGGCTAAGATGTGCCAAATTAACCACAAGGGGTCAGTAGCTCGAACGCTTCATTTGACGAGCCTCCCTCGACGCGTTGCTGTGACTCGAAAAGGTTTCCTGGGAGTCAACCTGTAGGCTTCGAAAAAGCCGACCTCGCTAAGCTGGAGACCCAAGAGTACGTGCACGTCGGTTGGAACGCCCATTCAACTCGCCAACCATCACATTTGGCGCAGTTTTTGGGTATGCGAAAAGTCGGATGGAGTCCGCGTCCTGCTTCTTGTACACACAGACGTGAACTCCATGGCGCAAGCTGTGTATTTGGTGTGCCTCTTCTTGTTTTTTTTTGCGCGCCTCGTAACACCAGTAGATCGACCGTCATAATCGGTACCGCATGCTCAAGGGCTTATTCTTCCCCCACCCCAAGAATGCCCAGATGCCACTGCTGAACACTCTTGTGGACGGGGAACTTGTCTTTGACGTTGACCCCGAGACGAAGCTCGTCAGTCTCTATCGCATCCACATCCACTGCCTTGTTTGTCGTGAACATATGTCGTAGGTAACTCTGCGATTCTTGGCTTTCGATTGTCTTGTGGCGAACGACCAGAATATTATGTCGCGGCCATTGGACAAGCGTTATGGGGTCCGGGATTTCTCCCTCTGAGACTTCAACTTATTCGTTCTGAATAGAGGCTGAAAGAATGGGTTTACAAGCCATTTGCGAAGATGAAGCAAGATCCCAGCCATGTGACGAAGTCGCACCCCTTCGAGTAAGCTGGCTGGGTGGCTCGTCTCAGTCATTCTTGGGCTTATGGTCGTGTAGCATACAAGTCAAGAAAGTTAGCCTGTCATATTGCACGGAAGAAGTGTTTGCAAACATCCCGACTCTGCAACACGACAACGACGGGCTTATTTACACCCGCGTAGATACGCCCTATTCCCCTGGAACTGACTGGAACATGCGAGTGAAATCGGCCAGAGACGACGTTGTTTGATGTTGACTCTCCACCAGCCTCAAGTGGAAACCAGTTATTTCCATCGACTTCAAACTTGTGCTTCAGTTCCCCCCACTCCCAGACGAGGCCACACAGCCCAATTTTCACGCGAAGCCCGTGTTCCTGTTATACGTGTGGTGTGGACAGGATGAGTATGAGCGTTATGGTCAATTGTACGTCGAGGACGAAGAGTGGGAGCAGTAGGTGGTTCACCTTGTTATCCTGCATTTATTCTGATATAATACATCAGGATGAAACTCTCGGGTGAACAATACGACGACCGCATTATCGAGGTTCACTGGGATTCAGACTTCAACCATTGGCGGATGATGCGCTTCAGAGATGACAAGCCCCATGGGAATCACCGCGATGTTGTCGAAAGGATCATTTCGAGCATCGTCGACAGCGTCGGGAAGGACACTGTAAGTACCGCGGGCGACGATTCTCGACGCCGTCAAATGACGCACCTGCCTTCACCTAGCTTCTCGCGCGCTCCGACGCCATTAAAGCCGCATGGAAAGCCCGGCACCCCGAGCCGTCTGTGGAGCTCTCGTCGGCTCCTGCAGTGCTGGTGCGCCGTCTTCCACACGACGCACTTTCCCTGGAACTACGCTATGGTCGGTTGGCCACCTCGCAGTGGAGTAAAGTGGGCGGGCCACAGACAGTTGTTGGCATGCACCGATGAGGCTTATGGTTTGTCGGCCGCCAAGCTTTCGTCGCCACCCTCATACTTATCCCTGGAGCCTGCCATGAGATGGGTTGGTATGAAAGGCTGTCGGCGCAACTATCCTCCCGAGTGCGGAAAATGTAAGATTCTGTGCGTATGTTAATTAGCGTCCGCCTGTACTTCGTTGTAGCTATTGCTGCCAGTTAGGAAGTTTATGTTCTTGATTATACCGAGATGCCGCTCGAAAAATTCTGATAATTTTCAAGAGGCGAATTCAGTTTCACCCTTTTTTCGCGATCACATGCCTATGTTGATCGCAACCAAACAACACCAAATGCCAAAGCGACAAAATGGCCGTCAAAGCGTCAGCCACCTGCTCAGCCACCCGCCCTCTCTTGCTTCCGCACCACAACCTCCTTTGCAGTGTTTCACCTTTCAAGATCCTTCTTCGTGCTCTCCGCACCCCCGAATCAATGATACTTGAGCTGTGCGCGTTGTGAGTCGTCCCCCAGAGTCATTGCTGAGCTAGGCTGGCGTCGTCCGTGTCTCTTCATAGTCGAATTGCGTCTGGTATCGATTCCTCAGACTCGCCTTGGATAGATGTGCGCCCCGTCACCGCGAATTGGTATGTTGTTCATTTGCGCGCTCGCTAACAGTTCTTCCGCCAAAGAATCGACGAGCAGATGTGGGGTTGTTGCGAACGCTGGTGCGTAGTTACTGTGGCTTATGTGGTTGACAGACTCTCCAGATCGACGTGGCCAACACAGTGGTCTCCTGACCTTCGACTACTTGATCGTCACATCGCGCCTGGTATCGATTTCAGACTCGCCTTGGATGGATGTGCGCCTCGTCACCGCGAATTGGTATGTTGTTCATTTGCGCACTCGCTGACAGTTCTTCCGCCAAAGAGTCGACGAGCAGATGTGGGGTTGTTCGCGAACGCTGGTGCGTAGTCGCTGTGGCTTCTGTGGCTGACAGACTCTTCAGATCGACATGGCCGACACAATCGTCTTTTGACTTACGACCAGCCAGGCGAGAACTTTCGGAAATGCCCTCAAGGCTGCGGTGGGACTCGTGAAGACGCAAGCTTTGAGCTTCAAGACACTTCGATACAAGACTGCCCGCAGGAGCATGGTCAAGACCTAGGCAACGGCTTGACTGGTACAGAGTGGGTGTGGCCTCCTCGCTCGTTGATTCAAGACCAGACGATCGAGGGAGCCCGTCGAAGAGACCCTACGGTCCGCGAGGCCCAAAGGCTGAAGCCGCAAGATCCTCAATATACATACAAGAGGCCCAATGGCTGAAGACCAGACGAGGGGGAGCCCGTTGAAGAGACCCAACGGTCCGCGGAGCCCAACGGCTGAAGCCGCAAGACTCTCAAGATACAAGAGGCCCAACGGCTGAAGACCAGACGAGGGGGAGCCCGTTGAAGAGACCCAACGGTCCGCGAGGCCCAAAGGCTGAAGCCACAAGATCCTCAAGATACAACAGGCCCAACGGCTGAAGACCAGACGAGGGGGAGCCCGTTGAAGAGACCCAACGGTCCGCGAGGCCCAATGGCTGAAGCCGCAAGATCTTCAAGATACAAGAGGCCAACGGCTGAAGACCAGATGAGGGGGAGCCCGTTGAAGAGACCCAACGGTCCGCGAGGCCCAAAGGCTGAAGCCACAAGATCCTCAAGATACAAGAGGCCCAACGGCTGAAGACCAGATGAGGGGGAGCCCGTTGAAGAGACCCAACGGTCCGCGAGGCCCGAAGGTTGAAGCCGCAAGACCCTCAAGATACAAGAGGCCCAACGGCTGAAGACCAGACGAGGGGGATCCCGTTGAAGAGACCCGACGGTCCGCGGGGCCCGACTGAAGGTACGTGTTTCCTTTCCCGGGGGCGGGTGTGAGGCTTCGTCCTCCATCCTCGTGCTCCCTTGCCGTGGGCCCCGGGCTTAAGACCGTGCATTTGGATACCCACCACTTGCGCGCGTCGACCAAATGCACGTTAAAAAAATCATTCCTATTCTCCGGTTCTTCTCGTTTTGGTTCACTGTTGTGCTGTCGTTCTTCTTTTCCGCTTTATTCTTGCTCGTTCCATTTTGTGTAGCACTTCGTGGATTGGGAATTGTATGGCAGAGATAGAAGGTGGTAATTGACATTGGCGTCTGAATCAAACAACGCGTGCCGTGGGAACATTTCGTCTCGTTTTCTGAAGTCTGTCTACCGCAGGATCGTGCATTCATCGCCATTCGTTTCTGCCCTACTCAGTCAGCACGGAATTATGACACGGATCAGGTCCTCTATTACCCATTTTCAGGGACTCAGTCGGATGTCCGAGTCGTGAGTCGTGACACCACAACGATTGCAGAATAGACAAAGAATAGATGAACGACTCGACTGGCCAAGAAAGGATAGCTTGGTTTCGCCCCAAACAGTCTATCCTTTCGTTCTCCATGGGCTCTGTGTCAACATCGGCCCACCCCGTTCGATGGGCCGGAACACCAAATTAGACGTCACCCTACCCTATATCCCCGCGGTTCAGACATTTCTTACCGTCTTCAAACTCGGCTTCGGCTTTACGTCCCCGGCTACTGCGCATCTTAGTGGGCTGGATATCAGATTTCGTACACCCAGCCATAATACCTCGGGCCATCCAGTGCGGGCCCTAGTGGCTCGGTATCATCCACGCACGCGAATTCGCTTGAGTGGCTCGTTGTTCTTGCATGATGTTCCTTTCAATCATCCTACAATATAACTCTGCACGTTCTGAAAGGGGACCTAGCGGAGAAATATATTATCGTGAGGATTATCCTGAAAGGTTGTATAAATAAAATTACTACGCTACTCAAAAAGTTGATAACGGGTGCAAGTTGAGGTCGCCTGAGCGAAAACTTTCATACGTGATGCTGTTGGCGACGATATCTGGCCGAACCTCTGCGAAGAGGGCTGAAAAGTTGGGTGCTTGCACTCCGTTTTCGATCTCCATAGCCATTGTGCAAGGGTACGACCGGTTTCCATGGCCTCGAATGTTGAGACACCACGTTTCAGGCTCCTCCTCCGGAGACACGGCGTACCCACCCCAAGGCGTCGTCTGTATCCCATTCTTCGTCTCTGCGTACACGGGGACCTTCGCTGTGCGTCGTGCGACTTGAAGGTTTGCATCACCTCCCCTGAAGGCTGTCTTCGTATTTAGATCCATCAGAATAACGAGCTGTTCCGGTTTGCAGCGCTTGCCCGCGAGGTCGATCTGCATGGGCCCGGTGAGGCTCGCTACAAGCTCCACTTTAGAGGCAGCAGCAGTTCTAGCCTTACTCTGCCAGGAGATGATGGCAAATTTGCCCAAATCAAAGGGTTTGTCAAGCTCGCCTCTATACGCGACGTAGAACCCGTCGATAACGGGCTGGCTGGAGCAGCACTGCACTGCAGCACCTCTAATGAAGAGCTGGTAAAGGTATGTCTGGGGGATTGCGGTGATGATGTCGCGGAACTGGATGATGTGTGTGATATTCACGTGGTACGGTCGCGCGAACGCGCGTAGCCCGGTGGTTTGCGCGTCGTCGATGTTATTGAGATGAACTAAGTTGTCGAGATGAGCTTCCAAGGTGATGAGGCGGACGCAGTAGGATGCCTGGGAGAAGGCATCTTCTGCGTGACGGGGAATGGCTACATCCAGGTGGAGGTTTCGCTGGCATGCTGCATCGCGGGAACGTATGATCAAGAGGCGGCAATAAAGCTCGCCTTCTTGCCCACGATCCACAGTGGCCGTCTTTACTGCGTCGACAAGGGTTTGAAGACTGCGCGCAAAGTTGGAATCTTGGTTGAGGACATCCGCGGCAATGAGACTCAGCAGCGGCTCCGAAGGACATACAGTCGGCACTATCCCCCCATCCATGCGCGTCACATACCGGAGACTGGAGTTGACAGAATCAGCCGCAATTTGAAGTGCGGTCGGCGTATTGCCGAGTTGGAGGAGAATGCGGTGAGAAAACGCCGTGAGGACGTGCCTCGTGTTATTTGCATCAAATGTCCGCTCCGGATGGAATAATTTTGCTCGCGCGATTTCATACGCAGCATAAGGTGTCTTGCATGTTGCAAATAACTGTGTCGTGTATCAATAGCCTGAAGTACAAGCACACAATGTCCCACTCACGGGTCGCCCAATTTTCCGCAGATACTCAACTTCTAATGCGTCCTTGGGAGTGGCCGGATCGGATGGTGAAAGTTGGCCAAATCCGAAATGACACCAAACTGGTAGACACTTTAGTTTGTGAAAACGATCTGACGGCTTAACAGTCGTAGAAGTCGGGACCAGTTGATTAATCTTGGCATTGGTCCCGAGCAGGATAAACCATAACTGGCTGATGTTGCGGCCGGCGGAGAGGATCCGGCGGAGAGATATGGGTCGGACCGACGGGATCTCTGCACTCATCCAGTGCTACAAAGCAGTAGGGGGTGGATAGCTTCTCCACGAGAGCCAAAGCTGGCTGTTCACAGAAACGTTCCCATAGCTGTCTGTATTGTTGGCCGGCCTCGCCCTCGCCATCCAGTTCCATATGGCTGTTCATCAGCGTCATCGCTTCTTTCCCTACACGAGCGAAAAGTTGACCTCTTGTACTACGTTCGTACGGGACGCCGATCCGGAAGCGGTAATCCCAGTGATTCCGGGCGTTGCTGGTAGGTGCTACACCATCTTCTAGTCCTTCTGCAGCAACCTTGAGTAATGTCCCGAGGAAAATGGCAACGCGGGCTTCCGCCTAGAATGATAAATCAGTGACGCTTGGAAGAAGACAGGATGGTCGTACCGTTAATTTGCCGGCGGTCGCATTGAAAAACTCATATGCTGGGACATCCCCAGGGGGCCAGCCTTCACTCGGGTTATCTGAGGACCGAAAGCAAATAGTAAAGGTCGGGAACTTTAACAATATAAGATACAGCGAGTGGAAATCAATACTCTGCACGTACCTTGTCCTTCAAAGCATCGAGCGCCTTTGATTTCCCGGCTCCGCTAGGCCCATGCCATGCGATAATCCGCCCATAATATTCGTCATGGTTGTATGCATCAGCGTAGCCGCCCATCGCGCGGCAGAAGAGCTCAAGAGCATCCCCTTTAAAGTCAGCAGAGAAGGCTTCGTTTAGCAGCTGGGCGTGTACATCTTCTTCGCTCGGCTCCCCCGTGTGCATTGAAGATGCTGCGTACAACCCTCAGAGAGAGAACATAAGCTCGAATTGCTACTCACCCCACATGCCCATTAAAAACTTCGCTTGTCGGTGCTCCACACCGTCAAGGTTCACCCATAGAGTTTTCATATCTCTCAGAGACTTGGGCGTTTGGGATTCTAGTTTTATTGGGGCCGTGCGGAGACTTATCCGGAGGAGCTCAAGTGCCTCGAGTGTCGCCGCTGTCGGAGTCTTTGAGTCCAGCTCCGAAATTATCCGTTCAAGGATCGTTCCAACAAAGAAATGAGCTGTTATCCATGATGAAACCCGTACAACGCCTGAGTCTGGATGGCCAACGTCCACCTCCATCCCCTCGTCCATCCGAGCTTGTGGTAGTTTGGAGTAAGTGGCGTGGGAACACTCTCAACTCATGAATTCATCGCTTCGTGCGAGCTCAGGCAAGGAAGTGGGAGATGAGCTAGGGGCGTGCTACCGTCACCTTTGTGTAGATTAGATATGTCATCTTATCTACACTGCCACCTGTCCTTCTCTGTGCTCGACATCCACCTCGAATCGCGTTTTCACGCTCTTCATCGCACTCATACACGCGTTTTTTTGCACCCACCCTTCCTTCCCTTCTTTTGAGCTTACGCTCTGGTTGCTTTGGGTCTCGCTCCCCCCAGACCCTCGGTGGCCTTAGTGTACGGGTTCGGCCGTGCCCGCGTTCCGTCCTTTTCCGACCCAGACTTCCCCGCCTTGCTGCGTTGCGAAGTCCCGTCGGCCGCCCCCCCCCCCCCCCCCCCCCTCCCACAACACACACACACACCCGGTGTGAGATGATCACCTACCTTGCTTTCTTTCCTACTTTTTTCTTTACCAGTCCGCACGGATCAGACCCTCTAAATTATTACCCATTCAAACCAACATCCTCAGGCTTGGGGACGTCCGGGCGGTGACACCGACACAACGATTGCAGAATAGATGATCAACGAGGAACAAAACGCTCTGTGTCAACATCGGCCCACCGCGTTCGGTGGGCCGGAACACCCTGCCAAATTAGACGTCACCTTACCCTGTATCCCCGCAGTTCAGATATTTCTTACCGTCTTCAAACTCGGCTTCGGCTTTATGTCCCCGAGTACTGCGCATCTTAGTGGGCTGGATATCAGATCTCGTACACCCAGCCATAATACCTCGGGGAGAGCTCGGTGTGCTGCGCGCGTATATAAGGGAGGACCTTTTGACTGCGTTCTTTGGTCTACATGTATTTCCTCCAACTGTTTCTATCGTTTGCTGGGACACTCGGAGCATACGCACTTTTTGAGGTTCTCAAAGTGGTGTATCGTGAATTTACTTCCCCCATCCGACGTCTCCAAGGGCCGAACGGGGGTCATTGGCTGTACGGAAAGTTCAAGGAGCTTACTGAGGACTCTACGTTGGAGGAACAGTGGGCTCAGCAGTACGGATCCGTGTTGAAATACAACGGATTCTTAGGCGTATGAAACCGCTTTTTCAACCCTGCCTGGTCTGATTTCCTCTGACAGGCCGCCCGGCTTCAAACCACCGACACGAAGGCTTTGAATCATGTTCTCATGAACAGTTACGTCTACCAGAAACCCGACGCCAATCGATATACTCTTGGGCGAATTATCGGACCTGGTACACCGCTATCTGCCTGCTGTTACTGTGTATACTTATCACGTATGCCAGGCCTTTTCGTGGTCGAGGAAGATGTTCACAAGCAACAGGCCAGTTGTGGTGTCTCATCCTGTACGAATATTAACCAACATCTTTCGATCAGCGCAAAATAATGGTACCATATTTCGAGTATACCTCTGCACCGATTTACGACTCTCCAGAACCCAGCCTTCGGGGCTCCGCAAGTGGCAGAACTGACCCCAATATTCGTTGAAACTTCTATGCAGGTATGCGGATCCTTTGATCCGAGGAATGGTTCATAGACCTTCCCAGCTGAGAGACATCTGGGAAGGCCAAATCGCACAGCAGGGCGGAATCGCCCGCGTCGACGTGCTGTCGTGGCTTGGCAAGGCTACCCTCGACATGATAGGCCTTACGGGCAAGTTTTGTCGTGTTTCGATGCCCTAAACTGTAGACTGATGGTGTCCAGGCTTCAATTACCACTTCAATGCACTCACCGCGAGTCCGAAATCGACTCCGGACGAGCTGGACAAAGCCTTTGGCGCGATCCTCAGGGCTGGGACTAACATGACCCCCATTCGCATTCTTCAAGCATGGATACCGTTCTTCCGCTTCATAGTGATTATCTTCACCTCTCCTGTCAGCTGACCTTGACTTGGACTACAGCCAACAAAATTGGGCAAGATTATAGAACGTTCCCAGTCCGTTATGAAAAGGATCGGTACAGAGCTCCTGCGGGAAAGCAAGAGACAAATTGCGGAGGGTGGGAGCTCCCAAAAAGAGCGTTCTCGTGACCTTTTATCCCTGCTCGTTCGCGCCAACGCAGCAACCGACATCCCGGCCAGCCAGCGGTTGTCTGATGACGATGTCTTAGCTCGTAAGAACCACCTATTCCCTACTCCAGCCACAACTGGACACGTAAAAATTAGAGGTACCTACATTTTTGGTGGCAGGACACGAAACTACGAGGTACTTCTCGTTTTCAGACGCCTCCTCCGGCAAAAATTGACGGGTCCTACAGCACAGCGATGACCTGGGCCCTTTTCGCGCTTACGCAGAACACGGCCGCGCAGACGCGTCTGCGCGACGAGCTCCTTTCTGTATCTACCGAGAGCCCCACCATGGACGATCTCAATGCACTCCCTTATCTCGACTGCGTTGTGCGTGAAACGCTACGACTACATGCTCCGGTCCCTCGCACGAGTGCGTAGCATTTCTTCACCTGTATATGATCTTTGATGTTGTTCGTAGACCGGGTCGCAATGCAGGACGACGTGGTCCCCCTCAATACACCGTTCATGGATGTGAATGGGACACTACACGAGACGTTGAGGTAGCTGCCGTCCGTTTAACCTTCCTGTTCACAATACTGACGTATTTGAAGAATTCCCAAGGGCCAGGCGATCACGATACCCATTCTCGCGGTGAATCGTGATCCTGCTATCTGGGGTCCCGATGCCCACCAGTTCATGTAAGTATATTTCTCGATGCTTGGTGCATATCTGATCCCGCTGCAGACCTGAACGTTGGGAATCCATGGCGCAGACATCTAACACTATCCCCGGCGTCTGGGGCCAGATGCTCACATTTCTAGGTAGATATCAAGTTTATCAATATCTTATAACTTTTGGTTGACTATGTTTCTATAGGAGGGCCGCGAAATTGTATCGGCTACCGCTTCTCCCTTGTACAGATGAAGGCCCTCCTGTTTACGCTCGTTCGGGCCTTCGAGTTTGAGCTGGCTGTTCCGGCCGGCGACATTGGCGACAAGTGCATGAGTAACATCGTGCAGCGACCTGTTGTTAAGAGCGAGCCCGACGCAGGAAGCCAGATGCCGCTGCTGATCAAGCCATATGTGTCGCAGTGATTCAAGACCGGTATTGTTTTAAATATTCCAGTACATTCAGAAAATTTCCAAGCGTGGATGACTCGAGGAACTCCGTCAATTGATACAATCGCATGTACTCAAACTCAAGAGAAACATGAACAGACTGTGCAACATGAGGAAATCGTTCAGCGTTCGGTCCTCGAGCCGGAGCTGGAGCTGTAGGTTCCCTGGTCTGAACATGCTACAAATTAATCGCAGGATAAAGATGTATGAACAAGAATAGCTTGCGACGTCTAGAAGACCCCAAACAGGCGTCCAACCTGGTCCATTTGAACTCTTAAGCAAAGCCGGTGATGGGTGGGCATCGGAAATACCTCCAACATATTTAGGTTGTAGAAGAGGCGATGCTGCAGCGGAATTTGGACGCATTGGATCAGCTACAGCGGTATTAACAGAAACGGGGTATTCGGTGAACTGGCCGACATGGCACTTGTGCAAACCCGGTCCCGTCTTTCAAGCAGTTGTCGTAGTTGCTCATAGCGATATCCATGAGTTGTGTAAACGGGCAACGAGGAGCAGCCTAAAGACGACGAAACAAACAGGCTTATATAGGCTTCCCAGAGATAGGTTTTGCAGTGAGGTCGATGCAAGGACAGTGCAACGGTGCAAGGACAGGAGTAGGTAACTTGAAGTTGGACTGGAACCGGCTTTCTCGCAGAGTAGCCGCATTACACTCTCAAAAGATGCCCCACACGTCCAGGCTGGCCAAAAAAAAATTGAATGCGAGCTGTGGGACGCTCAAAATCCGTGAAAGAATTCTTGACAAGCCAGTTCTCAAAGAGGGGGAGCGGTAGTTCCCGGCCGAAACAGTGCCGGACCCCGGCAACTACTCACTCTCGTATTTTTGCTTCAATTCTATGCTGATTCTATGCCCAAAGTACCCCATTTACATGTAAAGCTGAAGAGCTCCGCCAGCTCAGAATATTATTTTTAGTCTGCCACTGCATAATAAGCATTTATGCGAGTTGAACTTCGATTGGAGGCAGAAATACCATCATGCGGTGGTGCATGATCAGGAATTGTAAAGCGTTTCTAGGTTACAATACAGTATCTAGGATTAGTGACTCGACGGTACAGTATCTACTGCAAAGAAAGCTCGAATCCTGCCGAGTGCAGAAGCGTGGCGAACTAGGCAGCATGAGCATTCAGAATCTGAAGGGGAACGACATTAATAAGATACGAACCTGCACTTTCGCTATAGATTTGATTTGGTCAAAATCGTATGCGTCACGATCGCTCAAATCACCTGCATTAATACGTGAGATTATTAAGTAGGGCTTGAAGGTGGAAAACTTACCACTGTTGTGGTACATGGGGTCGACAACTACGACATGGAAGTGTTAGTGCGAAGGATGAAGACGGGAGCGAAACCAACTCGGTCCGGCGCGTTCAAAGACCTGTGTGGCGGGGAAACCCTGCTCGTGGAAAGACTGCAAGAAAAACATTTTTAAAAATATTTAAAGAAAGGCCTGAGACCAAGCCCGTACCTGGTGGTCGCTGCAACACGCCTGTAGATGCTATAAGTAAGGGGCCCAACTAGTGCACAACTACTCACAGACGTGAAACCGACCCGAAGTTCAGGGCTGTAGATCGCCGATACATTTGCCACGAGCTGCGCTACTTCAGTCGTGCCAATGCTATCCAACGGAGATGAAAAAGTCAAATCTAGTCGCGGATTGCAGCTACTCACGTCAAAGGGAGACCCAGTTGAGGGGGTTCCGATGCCAGGCGGTGGCCAATCATATCTGCTTGGATCATCACCGTAATGTTAGCGTCGATGCTCCGTAGTTGCTCTGTCAAGCATCATGAACCCTGAAATAAGAACCCTGTCAAGAGAGTCTCACTGGCGTATGCCTTGGAGCCCAAAAGTCCTTGCTCTTCGCCGGCGAAGGCGGCAATTTGCACGTTACTGTGGAATTTGACGCCCTTTCTCGCGATGGTGCGGGCAATGGCCAGGAGAGACACGGTCCCAGAACCATCATCGTTTGCGCCTGGCGCACGCAAGCTTCCAAAGGTACCACGGCTGTCGTAATGGGCACTTAAAAGGACCGTGTCTGTGGTGTTTACGATCGAGGGATAAGAGCAGATAACGTTGGGCGCAAACCCGGTCAAAAACGGCTGGAGTTCACATGTAGCCCCGGTCTCCTCAAAACGGGCCTGCATAAATGAGAAATTGGTACAGCGTACGGCAAAGAGCTTTGGTGCTTACCTTCAGCCATTTGGCAGCCGTCCGGGAGCCTTCAACGAAGGAGTGGCGGGAGGTAATCCCTGAACCGTCTTCGCCGGTGAGGAAGCGAATGTCATTGATCATCTGAGGAATAGATATGCTCTCAACCGTGGAGGCGACCTCCGGGTTGAACTGCAGCGATGACAGGACTTGTTTCACATGCTTCAACGCATCCTCCGGCACCGGTATGAAAGTGGTGGGCTCAAGAGGCAACAGAGTGGACCTCCAAAAGGTGGGGAGGATTGTATCGATTGTCCGAGCCGTGCTGCTGTGGCTTATCGACAGAAGAGCTGCGGTGGAGGTCTGATACAGGACTTCAAATCCCGGCTTCTTCTTCCCGGGAATATTCAAGACCTCCTGGTCACGGCCTACGCGCTGTGGTGTAGACAGTCTCACAAGGAAAGCGTCAAACTCGTTTCGGAATGAACGAGTTGCAGCCAGAAGAGTGGGGTCGATAGCCTCCTGCTCGACCCACACGAGTTGCTGGCCATTCTGAGAGACCTCCGCAATGGAAGCCGACGCAACGAGTGCCTTGGAGGTCCACGCGTCAAGGCACGCGGCCTCTGGGATGAATAGACTGTTTGTGGTCGGACCGTCGTTGTAGTTGCCGTAGTAGCTGGCGGACAGACACGGTTCCTCAAACAGAGACGGAGAGAAGGGTGTAAGGAGTAGCAGAGCACCAGGGAAGATCATGGTGGAAGGAGATAAGATCAAACTTGGATCAAACCGAACTAACGCGTCGACTCTTATACTGAACCGCAGCCCATTTGCATGAGGCCTCACGTACCCTCAACATAATTCTGCCAGCAAGACTGTACGCGCGGCCATGGGTGTGTGCCCTCCCCGCAAAGCAGTCCATTCCGCTAACCCCATCCAGAGACCGCAATACATAAACAGCTCATTGACAAAATATACGAGAAACGCAAAGCAGCCGCCCTTGACTTGGAGAAGTAAGCCAACCAACCCATTCCTCCGGCCTGTTTCCTCACATTCTCAAGGCAAATTCGAGAATGTCACCAGCAAGGCGACCAGCGGCGAATCAGCCAAATTATAGACCAGCTCGTTGACATGTTTTCTGTCGGTTCAAACCCTCTACACATCCGCAACGGAGGTCTGATTGGCCTTGCTGGGACCGCCATTGCTCTCGGTGTCGATGTTGCCCCATATATGGAGAAGTTCGTGCACCCTTTGCTCGACTGTTTCGTCGACACGGAGAACAGGATCCGCTACTTTTCCGCGGAGTGCCTCTACAACATTGCCAAAGTTTCCAAGGGAGAAGTTCTAGTCTATTTCAACGAGATATTCGATGCGCTGAGCAAGGTGAGTACACCCGAGGTCTCTAGCACACTGCTAATATAATTGTACATTCCTCCTCCTAGCTTGCAGCCGACTCTGAGCTTTCTGTCAAGAACGGGGCCGAGCTCCTGGACCGACTTCTGAAGGACATCGTTGCAGAGTCAGCGTCCGTCTACATACCACTTTACCCGGAAACAGAAAAGGTTCGGGACGAAGTTCAAGGTGTTTTGGTCCCATACCCGGACGGAATACCTGGCAACGAATATCTTGGCTCCAGAAAGGCCTTCTCGCTCGCCCACTTCATTCCTTTACTTCGCGACCGAATCTACGTCGTCAGTCCATTCACGCGAAGCTACTTGGTTTCGTGGATCAATGTCTTGGATTCGGTTCCGGAGCTGGAATTGATTTCATATCTTCCAGAGTTCCTGGACGGGCTACTGTGCGTCTCATTCGATTATATGTGAACGTGCTTTGACATGTAGCCAACAGCAAATATCTCTCTGATCCGACTGAGGACGTCCGAGTTGCAACCGAAACACTCCTGGCAGACTTCGTGCGCGAAATCCGCGAAGTGAGTATTGTCCGCAAACGGGCAGAGGAAGATGCGAAGTCGAAGCGCAATAGCTCACGTATCGACACCTCCTCGATTCGACGCTCGGATGCTGGCGAAGACAGGCTTCCTGATTTTAGCATGGACAACTCCGAGCGCTCTGTCTTTATCGCTGAAAACGACGATCAGTCAAATTATGGCGACGAGACTGCTCTCAAGGATGATTTTCCGGTCGACCTCGAATACCGAGACACCGGAGGTACGTGTGGTGCTCTGCCCGCTTGTATGGTTGAATAACTCAGTGATAGCTTGGGTTCCTGGACAAGGGGTCAAGATCGATTATGCTGCTATCATTGAGATCTTGATACAGCAGCTTGACGGAGAACGCAAGTAATCGTCTTCTACTCAACACCCATACGTCTGACCGAAGCACTCAGACGACGAAATTCAACAGTCAACTGCCCTCCGTTGGCTCGCCGAGTTCCTGAACTTCACGAGCGAGGTCATGGTCCCCTTCACCCCGCGCCTCATTCCTGCGATTCTTCCCAACCTCGCGCATCACGTCGCAATGATCCAGTCTGCTGCCATTCATACCAACAAACTGCTCCTCAATGTCATTCAGGCATTGCCCTCGCCTGCTGAACCCCCTTCACGCCCCACTCCCCGAATGCCGGGGTCGCCCACACCAGCAAGCTCGAGACCGTCGACGACTAGTACAAGCAAAGACTCGACGAGTCCTGAGCCTAGCATAGAAGCACCGTCGACACCAATTCCTCCCCCGTTATCACGGTCAAGGACCAATATGAGTGTCATTGACCCCGCCATGACTCCACGTCTCAGCGATATGGGTCCCCCGCCTGCCCCCAGCGGTCCAAGCAGACCCCACTCGCCCATGTCGTTCAACAGCCAGACGGGACAGAACAGCATCAATATACCCTACACCGCTCCTCCGGAGGAGGCAGATCTGTTCGATTACCAGGCGACTGTCAATGAGCTGACCATCCAGTTCTTGAGCGAGTTTGAGGAGACCCGGGTTGCAGCTTTGAAGTGGCTAATTATGCTCCATCAGAAGGCCCCGAAAAAGGTGCGTCGTACCCAACATTACTGGGCCAAGAGGTACTTACTTACTGCGCTAGATTTTGGCTATGGATGATGGTACTTTCCCCGCGCTGCTTAAGACGCTGTCGGACAGCTCGGAGGAGGTGCGTGCTCCAGTTTTGTTGCTGTCTTTACTAATTCGCTTTTCAGGTCATCAAGCATGACTTGCAGCTCCTTGCGCAAATCTCATCCAGCTCGGAAGAGAACTACTTCAAGGCTTTCATGATAAATCTTCTAGAGCTCTTTAGTACCGACCGACGACTGCTGGAGACAAGAGGCAGTCTAATCATTCGACAACTGTGTCTTAATCTTAACACTGAGAAAATATACCGGACGTTCGCCGAGATTCTAGAGAAGGAGGATGTGAGTCTCTTGTGTTTGCTTGGCAATTTTGTAACTGACGGCCTTTCCAGGATCTCGAGTTCGCCAGCGTCATTGTTCAGAAACTGAATATCATTCTCATCACATCTCCGGAGCTGGCCGACTTCCGCAAGCGCTTAAAGAGCCTTGAGACGCGGGTATGTCGATCTTTCATATTCCCGCTCTGTCCTGATGTACTGCTTGTCGACAGCAAGACGGCCAAGCCCTATTTACGACTTTATATCGCTCTTGGTGCCACAACGCAGTCGCGGTATTTTCACTTTGCCTCCTGGCGCAGGCTTACGAACACGCGTCGAATCTGTTGCATATCTTGTGCGTCAATTCCCCAGAAGGCGAGAACGGGACACACGTACTTACACCGCCCCTCAAGCGCCGATTTGGAGATTACAGTGCCGATGCTGGTGCAAGTCGATAAGCTGGTGCAACTCATTGAATCGCCTGTTTTCACATGCACGTCATTAATTCGGCCACGGATGCTAGACTAACGACTCTTATTTCAGACATTCGTTTACAGCTTCTCGAACCGGAGCGCTATCCATATCTCTTCAAGTGCCTTTACGGCCTACTGATGCTCTTGCCCCAGAGTTCCGCCTTCGTTTCTCTCCGAAATCGGCTAAATGCCGTCAATTCGGCTGGGTTTTTGCACATTGCGCCTAAACCGTAACTATCCACCTTGCAGTTGATCACGAATGGTATTGACGGTCATCGCAGATCTTTGGCACAGCTATCCTCACGTTCCAAGATCGGGCGCGACGAGATTAAATGGCAGGAACTCCTGCTCCACTTTCGATCAATCCAGTCAAAGCACGAAAAGGCGCGAAGGCTTGCCCTCGGCGATGCCTCGGCGTTCTCGGGGCTTTCCGACACGGAAAAATCGGACGAGAAGCCTGGCCGTTCCTCTGGCTCACGGCCAAACGTCCGCAGGAAAGTAACGGGGGAAAGTAACCCCGGGGTACCAACCGCCGTGGCTTCGGTTCAGTCGACTGGTCGGGGTGGCGTTTTGTCACCCTTGAATCCACGCGCCCGAGGACAGAGCGGGCTCTTGGCGAATGTGGTGGTCACTCAGAATGCGGTCGGCCCGGGGCCTCTTAGCCCTGCGCAATTGTTGGCACAGCAGTCCCAGAAACAACGGCGGACAATTGGACTAGGTAGAAAGTCTTGATACCACTTACTTATTTTCTTCTACTTCTGCTACGCATGTATTGTGCGGGATATATTAATGGTGTAACATGCTGGTACTTAATACTACCGTGAAAACTTGCTGGAACTGTTTCGAATCTATTTAAGTATACTTGTTGCTCTTCGCTATGGTTTGAGCCTAAACTCCTTCAGTATCAACAGCCACGATCTGCCCGGCAGCAGTGACGACGTAGGCGGTCCTCTGTTGCACTCGATCACCGCGCCCGAACGCAACCGAAGTGGGGTCCTTGTACATGTTCGGATCCGAAGCGACGTTGGTTTGCACCCACTCCGCCGCTCCCCGCACTGGATGAAGTAGAGACAGCCCAGCCGGATGGATGGACACCCACGCCCGTCCTTTGGTGTCGATCGCAAAATCGTCGGGAATCCCTTCCATGTGAACCAATTGCTGCACCGCGCCGGCGGCCATGACGTGAGGACCGCGAACGTCGAGAGAGACGCGCGAATAGATGCTGCGGAGGGAGCTGGTAAAGTAGAGGGTGTTGTCGCGGACGTGGATGCCGTTGATGCCGATGATGAGGGGTCCCGGGATGGGGCCGGGTGTCATGGATTCGTCCTGGATAGCGATGCGGGACGCGCCGGTGTGGGTGTTGATTTCCCACACCGAACCTGCAGCGGACTCGGCGGCTAGGATGACGTCGGGGCGTCCTGGGATGCTGGCCAGCCCGTTAAAGCCCGAGTCATTCAATGGGGGCAGCGAGGCGAGCTTTGTGACCACCGGGTGCGCAAAGGAGGAGCTGAAGTCGACGCTCCATATGGCAACTGAGCCCGGGTCTACACGAGCAGTCGACGCGTTGAGTTTGGATGCTGTCACAGCGTACACTTCAGGCCGGAACTCGACGATACCTGTGAGGGCGGTACTATTGGGGAATGTAAAGACAGGATCGAGGGTGGGGACTGCTGCTGTGGGATCTAAAGTGAAAAGAGTGGGGGATATGACAGATGTCAAGAGGAATTTCGAACACGGCCGAACGGCGATGTTTTCCAAGAAAAAGCCAGTCGGCGATTCGTATATGAGCCTTTGTGGTGGCAAAGCTTCAGAGACAGCAGATGAAGCGAAGGCCAAGAGCGGAATGGAGAGCAGAGCTAACATGATTTGGGTTGTTTCTCTTGAGTCTTGAGGCCGAGGGCTCCGTATTTGAGAGTTTATCCATCTATCCGAGCCGAGTTGAATTGAAAGGCAGCCGACCTGCGTAAGCACAATTGGTTCCAGTATTTATTTCGGAGCGCCCTAGAGCACTCTTCAATTCGTGTCAGAAAGCTGTCCAGAGCGAGGACGGTCGCTTGTTAAAATGTAATGTTCCGACTCCTGTTAGCTGTACAGAGGGAGAGGTCTCGACTGTATGCACAATGTAGCGAGCACTGAGACGAGCGCTGCGGGTAAATACCCGCGAATAAACTAACTCCATTGAGATGCTGTGCACGGTCGCACGAAACTGATTTCGGCCAGGGAAAGCCGATCCTGGACAGTTCTGAAAGTACGCGAGCGCTCGCAGTAAGCTGGGTAGAAACCGACGGCAAGCTAACTTAGCGGGCGGGTCTCCCCATACTTACCTTGTCTCCGATACCGTACAAAATAACTTGCGGTAGGTGCCTGGTAATATCTTGGGCCCGTGGCATGCCAGACGGGTGCGTAAGACTCAGTGGAGAGGATGGACAGTAACAAACCACGTCGGCGGCTGCGTACGGATGAGGTGCCAAACGACGCCAATATATAGCAGCGGGTGAAGAGGCCTCCATTCGGTATTTCGCCATTATTAACATAATAAGTCTTGAATGTGATTGTCGCTAGGTTTGAGCGTCTGCGGGAAAAAACACCGTGTACATATCCGGCCACTGAGGCCTTTCAACCCGCCATTCAAGTAAGAGTATGTACTTTCAGATTATTATTAAATAATTTCTGAACTTTGGAACGGGCTTACGGTAGGTCCAGCCACGACGTGCGTTCAACGGCGATAAAAAAATGCGTGTCGAGGACTACAATTTGGAAGAGAGGGTCTCTACCCCGGAGAAAACGTCGAAACTGCGCTCCAGCGTTATTTCGCTTGGAGCCTGTACGGGATAATCAGCAAATTCCCACCGTACTGCATCAGAGACGTACCCCGCCCTTCCCAACTAGCATTGTAGCGCGATGCAGCCTTCCCTGTGGGCCCCCGCGCGCGTGGTCACCCTCGTATGTCAATACAATGCGCCCTTGTTCGTCAGGCGGGCCCAACTGCTGAGGGTTGAAGACCATGCGTCCGAACGCGCCGCTCGCCAGCTCCTCCACACGCGCACGCTGCTCCGCAGTATTCGCGCCCCCTCGCAAGATGCCAGCGAGCGTATGGATAATGTAGAACTGCGGAGGCATCAGAGAGATCTTATGTGCACCGAACTCTGCGAGCGCCGCATCAGGGTGCAAAAACCGCGCTTCGATGACCTCCTGGCCGCCATCTGGTACAAGGAGTGGGTCACACGGTTAGGCTTCATGACGAGCACCTACCTGGCTTTGGGATACGGTCCTCCTTTGCGCCACTCGAAAAGCCAGCTGCTTCGCCGAGGAATGCGACGTAGAATTGCGTTTGGAAGCGCCTGTGCAGATGGTTAAACTCTGGGGAAAGTGGTGGAGATGTATGATGAACCTAGGAGCGAAGACGGGTGTGATCCACTGTGTGAATGGCATAAGCGACTTTACATCGGCCTCTAGACTGTGCTGAGTTAGGAAGGCCTGGAACGGCGTCTTCCCGGAGTGAATGGAATGCCGCCCCTCATCAAGCACCGAGTCGGCCAAGCGGGGTCCTGACGCGATCAGAATTCCAGACTCCTCGAATGTTTCACGTATTGCAGTCACGGCCAGTGAGGCGTCCTGTGCCGCGTCCAGGTTACCCCCTGGAAAGACCTTTAGTGTGCAGCGCAATCAGAATGGGTTCAATTCGCAGTCGCTTCGATACACTGGAGACGAGTTGACGATACCCACATGAACGCCTCCAAAGGAGCGGGCCTCGGGATTGCGGTGCACAAGAAGCACTTCGTTTCGACGGTTGATGATTACCAGGCTCGCTGAAGGGCGGGGGGTCTGAGCTACCCGTTCCCCTGGCTTTGAAGATGAGCTGGCCATGGCAGATAGTAATGGTCGACTCCTGAGAGGCGTTGGCCGTATCGCGTAGGGAATCAGATGTAAGGCACGGGACGGTGAACTTGTTATACGCGGGTACATGTCCCGTTCTAGACCGGAGACACGAAGAACATAAAGGCGAGTACAACCAGGCCGAAACAGCGGAATTGGAGACGTTCTGTTATGGCACGGGTAACTACACTTGAGGTCGTCGGGGTTGAAGGAGCTTCAAAATCTCCGACTCAAAGGGGTCAACTAATAAGGGTCGGATCAGGCAAAGAAGGCAAAGAAGTGCAAAATATAATTTTCGTTAGTTATTTCGGTAATTAGTTTATCTATGAATAAGTTAGGGCGCTAGGTGCGTAGGCTACAGGGAGACCACCAAGAGGGGCTACAGAATGCAAGATGGATACAATTTGTGATCAATGGCTAGTGGGATGATGTCGAATTAGTTGTGCTGTAATGAGGAGTGCAATGCAAGCGCGTAAATATTTAAATGCCATAAACCTGATAGTCGTACTGCACGGCAGCGCCCCAGAATGAGGGGTCGCACGCGCCGGCAGGGACCTCGCCGCCGGGTGAGGGCACTCCGCCGAGTTGGTGGACATGAACGTTCGTGGAGGTCGCCGGGGACCAGACGGAGAGGCCCGCGGCGTTGGGATTGCCGGTCGTCAAAAACGCTTTGTATCGCGTTTGGATCTCCTTCGTGAGCGCAGCCTGGGCAGCGGTAGAGTCGGGGACTGTTCCGAACTGCAGATAAGGAGATCAGCGGCGAGCGATAAAAAAGTAGGCACAGGGACGTACGACAATCTGGATATCATCCTCATGGCAGACGGAACCGCTTTGAACACAGAATGCGATGTCGTTGTTGGAGGGGTATGTCGCGCCAGTTGCAAACATGCCCACAAAAGCTTTTCCCCCGCGGGAGACCCAGCTGCGGGAGAAAGACGCGGTTGGGCAGCGCCACATGTAGTCGGTGCCAAGTCTCTCCAGCGCAACACGCGTGTCCCCCATGCCGGCGAGGCTGTAGAAAGGCGATTTCGCAACGAGCGCAGTGCGGTCTTCGCCAAGGCTCGCCTGGCAGAAGGGCGAAAAGAAGGTGGAGTCGGTGGGTTGCTTCAACCAACCGTAGATGGTGGGGGCAGCTTCGTTCTTGACGTTCGTCAACAGAAGAGGCTTCTGGACAGGGGGGAACGATGCGGTAAGATCGAGCGGGTTGGTGATGAGGGCGCCGTCGCGGACTGGCCGGATGGGCTCAGCGATACCAGTTGATTCATCGATGCCGAGCGCGTCAGCGGTTAGGGTAACCTGCGCATCAAGGATCGCATCGACGGATAAAGCAGTCTGACAAGCTTTATCCTTTGCAGCGCATTGGACGAGGTCGTTAAAGTGGCTCTGGAGGGACACTTGCGTCGATACGTTCAAGAAGCCATAGTTCGTGGGTTCTGATTGTAGGATGGCGCTCTGGAAAAGGGACGACGCAGAGGGGACTGTGAGCAAGGCACGAATCATCCCGGCGCCGGCACTCTGGCCAGCGAGGGTGATCTGGGAGGCCTTGCCGCCAAAGGAGGGAACCACCTTGGAAAGAAAGTTCATGGCGTTGATGGTATCCTTGACCGCAAGGTTCATCGAGCCATCGGGTGACATGAAACCAAGCTAAAATGATTGTCAGATGCTGGCGAATTGTTTGTGCAATAGAACTTACAGCTCCCAGACGATACTGCATGACGGCGACGATGGAATTGGTCGCAATCGCCAGCTTGGAGCCGTCGAGACCTGGGCCCGTAGCGCTACCCGCTGTGAAGCTGCCTCCGTGCACCCTGTATTCGGTAAATTCACAGTCGAGATGTGGCCTAGAAATAAAAACCTACCACATGATAGTCGGAACACCGCTGTTGGCCTTGACGGTGGTCGGTACATAGAGTATCATCGACAAGCAGTCCTCTGAGTAGGTTGAAGGTTCGACCTTGGGCTGCGGGCACGCGAGCGGCAGAGCAGCAACATCGGTTGAACCGTTCCTAGTTTAAACCACAGGGTCAGAAAAAAAAAAGTAGAAGACAGAGTTGCCTACGGGAGTTCCCACTTGGTAGCCAGCGTCGACGCCGCCCATCTCTTGGAGGATGCGTATCTCACAGCAAACCGGTTGGCACCAGCTCCGCCGGCAACACCCTGAGCCACACCGAGAGGAGTCGTGACACGAAGGGTGGAGGGCGCTGTGTTTTTAGGGCAGAGATGTTGGAACATGGGAGTGGTGCACAACAGCCCATAATTCATCGGGGGGAATTGTACTTTCCCCCGGAACATAGCAGCGGTGACAGCCTGCACTGCAGGTGCAGGAGCTGCCCAAGATATTGGGCAGGCGGCGAGAAGTATAACGCTGAAGGCCAGGGCAACCATGGTGTAGAGGATGATGCGAGGGACCAGAAAGAAAAGGCGGGGGAGCTGGTGAAGAATCTGTTCAACAGATGACACCGTTTTATACCACTATCGAGCAGAAAATAGCCAAGTACGGCAACCTGAGCAAGGAACCGCCCAAGAACTGTGGGCGCGCGCAACAGAAGTCCGTTCCATGAGGCAGCCGAGGAGACTATTTGACGAAAAGAACAATGCAGACCATATCCGGCCATGTTTTTTGATAGCGATGTCCCTTTCGGAACTTGCCGGATGGTCGCTTGTGCTTCTTCTTCTACGACTCTACGACTGCTTTGTTCCTCTTTCGGACTTCATCATGTTCTTATCAAACTCATGTTCTGGTCCTTGTACCTTCTGGGAATGTTTCTGCTCGACTGTTTAGAGGCTGCGGTTCTCTAATATAATATCTTTTCGACGGAATTTTAACTGAAAGTTCACACGCGTACGTTGAATTCTGGCGGTATCATTCGCGCTGTCCAAACTCTCCACCTCCATTGTCGACTTATTTGTATCCCGACACCTGGTACCCAAACAGAAGTAAGTACACGAACGGCTTATTATGACCTGATGTTCTCACCAACCA
This sequence comes from Mycena rebaudengoi, assembly GCA_029282285.1. Lineage (NCBI taxonomy): Eukaryota > Fungi > Basidiomycota > Agaricomycetes > Agaricales > Mycenaceae > Mycena > Mycena rebaudengoi. The sequence goes on along the minus strand of JARJCX010000478.1, from coordinate 25,215 downwards.
AGGCGCCAATTCCCCGAGCGCAGCCTGCGCGCTTATCGTTCTCAGCCTCTGTTCTTCAACAGCCAAATTGGGAAGAAGGGCAAGTCCAGGTGCAGACTGGCGCTCGGCATGCATTCGGCATTTACTTATCCACAACTGAAGCGTCTGTGGAGGTCTGTCTTTAGCATTGCCGAATATTCTGCCGCTGCGGACGTTACCTCCTCATGATCCGCCCTGAACAGCTGGCTATTGAAACATTAGCGACCGGCAGCTGTCGGTCTACGATGCCCGTGGCCTTTGTACGCTAAACAAGGTCTCGGCGGACGAAATTTCTCTTCGCCCTCGTTTCACCAGCCGTAAATAATACAATGAAAATTTCGTGGCTCCCTCATCCCGCGCCTCATCCTTGCGATTCTCCCAAACCTCTCGCATCACGTCACAAAAGTCCGCTTCCGTTTGGCTTCCGTCCTTCTCCTTAGCGCGTCAGCGTCTCAAGGTTTTTCGACATGGAAAATTCGCATGGCCGGTCCTCTACAGTTGTCTGCAGGGATAAATCAACGTTGCCGTATCAACCGCTGTGGCTTCGGTTTTGTGTTTGCTTGGGGTGTCGGTTTATCACCCCAGAATCCTGGGCAGAACGCGCCCTTGGAGCTTAGAACGCAATCGGCTCGTGGCACTGGCCGTCTTGTGTTGCGACGCTCAATGGCGAAATATTAGACTAGGTAGAACCTCTCGAGTCTTGATACTGCTTATTCAGACTCATTTCCTTTTACTTATATTTAATCGCGTAATATGTCGGACTGCTAGACTTTACTACGGACACTCGCAGTCGCCGGGGCGGGAACGAGTATGTTACTTCTGATGGTAGCGATGTCCTCGTCTGAGAGGCCTGTAAAACGTTTGACGTATTCCTCAACGCCCGAATACTTTTCCTCGAGCATATCCAGGAAAGCCGACATGGTGATGTGGCTACACAATGTGGCGAATGAATAAGAGATCAACGTTAATGCGCATGACGCACCGGCAGGTAAACATGTTGAGCGCCGCTTCGTTACTTGCAGCGAAAAGAGGCTCTCTGGAAAGACGCTCCATGATCATAGCACGAGCGGGCTCTCTGCCTATTCGAGTGAGAGCATAGTCGTTAGAAATCGCTTCATTGTCCACTCCGGCAAGCTACCAAAAAAATATGGTATGTTAGAGATATAGGGAACGAGCTCAAGGATACGGATTTACCTTCAGCAATATCGCCGCTATTATCCCTGTCCTATCTTTCCCGGCCGTACAATGAAACAAGAAAGGCTGATCTGGCCTGTCTCTCACATGGCGAAGAATGGTGCCAAAGGACGGGCCACCGTGATCCAAAATCTGGGAGTACAGTTCCATGAATGCCTGAAACCCGGTTAAATAACACAGGGGCAGTTTACCAACCAAATACCTCGGTTTTACCACTAGCGTATAGCTGGTATCGTCTGCAGATTCGTTTAATTATGATATCCACGATGACCATGCCCGTACGTACGTACTTGGCCATCATCTCTGGGCTGTAGTCTTCTCGTTTGAAAACGGGTACATGGGTATCGGTGACACCCTCCATCGGCGGATTGGATGAATTGTATTTCTCAATCTCGGTGCTCGATCTTAGGTCAAAAATCTGAGATATTCCTAGTCTCGTAAACCTTTTTATACGAGTATGAAGACAATGGCTCAGACCTGAGATATTCCCAATTGTTTGAATTGGGCCTTGCCTATCGCACTGTAAGACGAACGCCGATTGATCTCATGATAAAGCTCCGTACCCTCTTCTGTGATCCCCGAGAGCTCTGCAGCTCTATACATTAGCCTAGGCTTGGTACAAAGATTCGGGTATGCATCTGAAGGGAGGCCGCCCAGGTCCCTGACGTTGATCACGCCTGAATGCGACTGTACCAGTTAGTAGATTCGCTTCAACTTGTGCGCCAGTGTAGAGACAAGCCTGAGATGGTGACAAACGGGGGTCGAGACAGTTGCTCCTCGACGAATGTGCTATCGAGAGGCTCAAGATCGTCCATCGGAGGTAAGCTGCAATCAAGTAGATGTTCAAAAGAGCTCAGATTGATCCAGAACGCGCCCGAGCCTGCCCTAAAGCGAAATTAGTGACCGTGACACCGTGACAAGGCGCGTTTTTCCCTTTCACTCGCGATGGCTTCATCCAGTTCTCCCTCCGGACATTTCCCGCTTCCCACCAGCAGCATTCCTGAGCCAACTCCTACAAGCCCCACTCGGACTGTTCAAAGAACAGCAAATGCCCTCACATTGGACGACGACGAGCCCCAGGCTGGAGAAGAGGAGGAAGCCGAGGGTGGAAGAAAACGAAGGCGACCAAGGACTCAGGGAAATATGGATGTCCCTGTTGTCAGGGACACTGTGGGCGAGGGTGTGACTGACGCTTTGGAGAAGTTCGTGAAGGAGTGAGTGCATTCGTCGCGATCGCAGGTACGAGCTCAAGTCGCGTCCAAAGGTTCACATTAGGAGTTACGCTCGCTGCAACTCCTGGCTCGGACGGCGACGCGCCTGATGCTCAGTACGGTGAACTGATATACGTTGAACAAATCCACACCATGCGCGAGTACGAACTCACCACGCTCTACATCGACTTCGCCCACATCCTGTTGAAGGACGAAGATCTGGCCACCGCGATACAAACGATGTATTACCGGTTTCTACCCTTTCTGCGACGCGCTCTCCTGAACCTCGTTACCGAATTCGAGCCAGACTATCTTAAAATCAACCCGACCGCGGCCACGACCGATTCCGCGAATCTCCAATCCCGGGAGTTCAATATCGCTTTCCACCATCTTCCCCTAGTGTCCGGAATCCGCGATTTACGGACGGAGAAAATAGGCACTCTCCTGAGTATCAGTGGCACAGTCACCCGCACAAGTGAAGTTCGACCAGAGCTGCTCTTTGGGAGCTTCATCTGCGAGATTTGTAGCGGGTTTGTCGATGATATCGAACAGCAGTTCAAATATACTGAAGTAAGTAATCGACGCAATGCAACCTACTCTTCTAACGTTCTTGTAGCCTGCATTATGCCCTAATCCCACCTGTGGCAACCGCACGGCGTGGAAGCTCCAAATTGACACGTCCAAGTTCACTGATTGGCAAAAAGTCCGCATTCAAGAAAATCCTTCCGAGATCCCCACAGGATCTATGCCGCGTTCTTTGGATGTCATCCTCCGGTCTGAGCTGGTGGAACGGGCAAAGGCAGGAGACAAGTGTGTCTTCACTGGCACCTTTATCGTCGTACCAGACGTCAGCCAGCTTGGCATACCTGGTGGTAACGCGGCCAAACTTCAGCGAGAGTCAAGCAAAGGCGGAGCAGGCTCCGTGACCGGGGGGATTGGCGGCGGCGTCACAGGTCTCAAAAGCCTCGGCGTACGAGATTTGCAATACAAGACCGCATTTCTCGCCTGCATGGTGCAGGATGCTGACAGCCGGGTACGTTTTCGATCGTTATGCCAACTGCCTTCTGTTCATAGAACTATTAGACTGGGACGAATATCCGAGGAGAAGCTGATTCCGGAGAAGACAGTGGCAATGCCTTCATCCAAACCCTGACCGAGCCTGAATACGACGAACTCAAGAGTATGATTGACACGGAGCACATATATTCTCGTCTAGTCGAGAGTATTGCTCCGGCGGTCTATGGGCACGAGATTGTCAAGAAGGGTCTCTTACTCCAGCTCATGGGAGGTGTACACAAGCAGACGCCAGAGGGCATGCACCTTCGTGGGGATATCAATATTTGTATCGTCGGTGACCCTTCGACTTCGAAGTCACAATTTCTGAAGTGTGTGTTTTGCCTTCTTGTATTCGAAATGTTGCTAATTGGATGCTTTAGATACGTTTGCTCCTTCTTACCTCGAGCCGTATACACTTCAGGAAAAGCCTCCTCAGCGGCTGGTCTCACCGCCGCCGTAGTCAAGGATGAGGAGACAGGCGACTTTACGATCGAAGCGGGAGCGTTGATGCTGGCCGACAACGGCATTTGCGCCATCGACGAGTTCGACAAGATGGATATTTCGGACCAGGTCGCTATCCACGAAGCCATGGAACAGCAGACCATCTCTATCGCAAAAGCGGGCATTCACGCGACTCTGAACGCTCGAACGTCCATTCTGGCCGCAGCCAACCCGGTCGGAGGAAGATACGATCGCAAGAAATCGCTGCGCGCCAATGTTCAGATGAGCCCCCCGATCATGAGTCGATTCGACTTGTTTTTCGTCGTCTTGGACGAGTGCGACGAGAAGACGGATTTGAATATTGCGAGACATATCGTCAATGTCCACCGCTTCCAGGACGAAGCCATCAACCCAGAATTCAGCACCGAAACTCTTCAGCGATACATCCGCTACGCTAGGACGTTCAACCCCAAGGTAAGTTACTCTGCGATATTTCAAATCAGTGTTGACATTGGTATAGCTTACCCCCGAAGCGGCGGATGTTTTGGTCGAAAAATATCGCATTCTGCGACAAGATGACGCCACGGGCGCAGGGCGAAACTCGTACAGAATCACGGTTCGCCAACTGGAGAGCATGATCCGATTGAGTGAAGCCATCGCACGCGCAAATTGCACCTCGGAGGTCTGGTTATTGCCTCTCAACTATTCCTCGCCCTTGTTGACCTCCTCCGAACAGATTACGCCTGCGTTTGTACGGGAAGCATACAGTCTTCTGCGCCAGTCTATTATCCATGTGGAGCAGGACGACATCGATTTCGACGAAGAAGAATTAGAGGGAGAGCGTGGGGATACCCGACCTGCGGCCGCCCCCGCCGGCGCGGACGACATCGACGAGTACGGCAATGATGTCGAGATGTCTGCTGCCGAGATGGAGGCGATGGACGAAATGGAAGCCAGCTCATTGCCAGTTCCTGCCCTGCCATCTACTCCCGCCGCCCCTGGATCTCCAGGCAGCGCAGGTGGAGCAGAACCGTCGGAGCCTGCTCCTGCTGCTCCGAAGAGGCGCATGATCATCACGCACGACCAGTACATGACCCTCCAGAGCTTGATTATTTTCCGTATCACAGAGGTGGAACGGGAGAGCGGGACTGGGGTTGACCGAGAGGACTTGGTTGACTGGTATCTCGAGAAGAAGGAGTCGGGCTTCGTGGATGCTCAAGATGTCGAGTACGAGACTGAACTGATTACCAAAATGCTCAGGAAACTGGTCAAGGTTAGCTTTGCTTCATTTTATAATATCGCGTTTTGGCTAATGTGCGATTGCAGGAGAACTATCTAATTGAAGTTAAGGGGGATGTGCAGCAGTCTCTTCCGTCTATGGATGAGGACAGTCAGACTACAGCCCCTGTGGAAGGGGAGAGCGTGAAAGTGTATTATATGGTACATCCGTCGGTCGATACCGAAGGCTCGTCTTTGACGTCCGGATTTTGAATTGCTATCTACTTCCTTGCTGTCCTTGCTTTATGTATTTATTGTACCAATATTTTTCTTTGGATCCTTGTTTCGTTGAAAGTATTTCTTCAAATGAGTGCAGTAAGTAGGAGTAGCTAGTGGTAGTGAGTGTAGTGGTAAGAAGTATTAAGATATGTGTATGGCCGCGCCATCTCTTCAACAATCATCCATCGACTCCAGAAGGGAGTCCACAAGAATATCCTTGTAATCTTCCCCCGCCTCCCACATCGCGAATCCGGCGAGACCCTTGGAGGCGATGAATTTACCCTTCTCAGCGATTGATTCGGCATTGTCAAAGGAAATCATCACTTCCGTGGTCGTGTTGTAGACGAAGGGCTACGAAAGAATGTCAGGGCCGATAGCAGTATTGTGCGAAGTGAGACTGACTGTGCGGCTACAGGTGTCGAAGAGATACGGCACTCCCTTCTTCGGTGAACCGTCGGCATTCAGGTAACCTGAGTGATCAATGCCCAAAAGTCCATCACACCGCCTGAGTGTCCTGGTTGCCGCATACATCTACGCCAGGTGTGCCGTTCCAAGCGTCCCCGACCGGTCGATTTACCGCGTCGAAAGGAGCATAAAGAGCCAGTTCCGTCTTCGACCCCTTTTTGGAGGCATCTGCTTTGGCAACACGGAAGGAATGGCCGTAGGATGCGACGCCCAGGACAAGCTGGTTCAGCGGTATTGCTGCAGCGTTCCAAGCGGCGACGCCGGAGACCGCTGAGCCCGATCGCTGGGCTTCCGGTGCGCAAGCATCGTTCAATGGGGCATTGGCGCCAACAGCGGCAGACCAGGGCCCTGAGATGTCATAAACCATTACTGCGATGAAGTCGAGGACTTTGCTAAATCCGGAGAGATCTGCGGACGGATTGCCCTTCGCATCTGTCCAGGGAGCGACGCCTACAATATAAGCTTGCTAGTGGATCCGCCCGCAGCTCCTTGAGAAAGGCGAGGAAATTGGCTGTATCATTAACGTCGACAGTGTTGCAGCCTATGCCGCGGTCGGTTGGAGCTTCCTAGTCAAAGTCAATACCGTCGAGCTTGTATTTTTTTAGCAAAGTCGAGCAATGTCTTGGCAAACAAGGTTCTGTTCACTGGTCAGAAACCCGAGAATTGGGCTAAATAAAAGGCAGAGACCCACCGATTTTCGGCCATGGCAACGTTGGACGACCAGAAACGGCTGCCTGTCCAGCCACCGACACTGACCAAAGCTTTCACTCCCTGTGAAAAAAATGAGGGACAAAAGTGCGGCTAGTGAATTAAAACGCACATGCTCATGTGCGGCAGCGACAAATTTCGGCAGCAATTCAGGATCTGAACCATTTAAAGTTACAAGTCGGACGTCCGAGCTTGTCTCTCTGTTCACAAATGAATCAGCGACAAAAACTATACAATAACGGAGAACCTTACGCAAAGGCATAAGTCATATGGGTAAATTTCTCCCAGCTGACCTTGGCCAAGGGGAACGCTGGCACGGATTCGCCATGCCATCCAGTGTACCAGGCTGTTGCTATTTTTTTATTCTGCGGGCTCGAGGTCGCCTGAGCGAAGCCGAGGGTATTAAAGAAAAGTGGGAGTAACAGTAATGAGAACATGGGAACAGGGAGATATGGTCAAAGACTGCATGTTTGCTCTGAGTTATAGTGAGAGTTCTTCCGCTCGCTGACTCGCTCAGCCTGAAATTTGAAAATTAGCCGAAATACCATCAGTTCTCGCAACACCGCCACCTTAATGTCGGAAAATTGTAATTTCGCCGATAAGGCGCAGTCTAAGGCCTTAGAGATTCTTATCCGAATAAAGACCTCCGCATAAGATTTTTTTTTCCCACCAGGATCACAGTTATTGGGATTTTTTATATGCAGAATCAAAGTTTCTGTCTATAATTGGTCTATAACACCAGAATGCGACACAGTAGGCGCCAAGTAGGCGCTTATGTTACTAAGCTTATTATAAGTGGTTGACAAGGGCAGACAAGCGCTCACAAGGGCTCGTAATAGAAGGCGCGCGCTTATAAGGAAGCTTAAAGATAAATTTCCGACATTGATCGCCTCAGCTCTTTGACTCGATACTCTACTACTACTAGGATCGATGGATCGGTTTGTTATTGCGCCGCGCATCGTCGAGTTGTTGCCTCGCATGCAGGTTGTTATCGTTACAGCCCGTAACATCGATAACACAGGCTCGAACCCGAAGTTGAATGAATATACCGAGGTAACGCGTCGTCTACATCGCGTCTACAGAGCAACTCAGCAATCACACCCAGAATATAGCCACCACGGCTCTCTCTGCCCTTGCCAGCTACCCCAACGCCCAGTCGCACCCACGTATCGCGCTCTACCGCAATACCCTCAAGGATGCCTGCAATGTCTCCGCTAAAAAATTCCCCCAGTCCAACGAGTCGCTATACAAGCGGCTCATGAAAGACAAAAAGCCTTTCCGCCCCATCAACCCACTCGTGGATTTCTACAACTCTATCTCCGTCAAGCACGCTGTCACTGCCGGAGCCTTCGACATTGCGAGTCTTAAGACCTCGGCTGCGGCTGAGCCTGACACTGCGGGGAAACATCCCCTGCTCGAGCTCCGCCTAACACGCGATGGGGACGTCTTCCTCGCTCTCGACGCGCCCGAGGGCACTGCGCCAACACCCGTCCCCGCCGACGAGCTGGCCTACGTTCAGGGCAACGCAGTATTGACACGTCATCTGGCGTGGCGCCAGGCGGCTGCAGGGCTCGTTACGCCACAGACCACCGACGTAGTGTTTATGAGCGAAATTTTCAACGAGTCGGGCGAGGGAGCAGATGCGCCGTCGGCGCTGGCGCAGAGCGTGGCGGACGATTTGGTGAAGGGCTTGAAGGATTTCTTTGGCGTTGAAGGAAAAGCGGTTGTGCTAAGCGCCGGGCTGGGAAAAACGGATGTTGAGATTGGCGGAGGCAGTCTGTAGCCAGGCCATGGATGCATGGAGAGAAGTGGAAAAAAAATGCTAGCTAGTTGTACAAGGAATTCTTGGGAAATATAGTCCTCCATCTTTCTTTCAAGAGCTGTATAAATAACTTAAGGCGGCATTCATATTCATCAAGAGCAACAAAAACAATAATTATACTAGTGAAGCGTATGTCCACCTCGCGTATTGCAGCGCTGGAAACAGAAGGAAAATATCAAAAAACTCTCGCACAGGGACAGGCCTTACGGTGGGTTCAACCTCAGCTTTCGAGCACATACCCGATTTTGACGGGAACGGGGTCCTGGGGCGGTGATGTAGAAGTTTAATATAGAAATTCAGTAATGAGTCAGTTCGTTCATTTCCTCCTTGCGCTCCTGTTAGTAAATTATTTCAAGGAGGGTTACAAGCGCAATATTAAGATGTGGTCGCGCAATCTCTTCAACAATTTCAACAATCCATGGACTTCAGAAGGGAGTCCACGAGAATATCGTCAAAGTCTCCTCCCGCCTCCCACATCGCGAATCCGCCGAGACCCTTTGAGTCGATGAATTTGCCCTTCTCAGCCATTGATTGGGCATTGTCGAAGGAAATCATCACTTCCGTGGTAGTGTTGTAGACGAAGGGCTGCGAAAGAATTTGAATGTCAGGCGGTTAAAGCGGTATGTACTGAAACGAGACGAACTGTGCGGCTACAGGTGTCGAAGAGATACGGCACTCCCTTCTTTGGCGTACCGTCGGCATTCAGGTAGCCAAGGGCGATCAAACCCCAGAAGTTTACTACACCGCCTTGAGTCTGGACGTTGCCGCATGCATCTACACCAGCCGGGTCGTCCCAAGCGTCCCCAACAACTGCATTCGACGCGTCAAAGGGGGAATAAAGAGCCAATTGCGTCTTTGAGCCCTTTTTGAACGCGTCTGCCTTGGCAACGCTGAAGGAATGGCCGTAGGATGCGACGCCCAGGACCAGTTGGTTCAACGGTATACCTGCAGCGCTCCAAGCGTCGACGGCAGAGACGGCTGAGCCCGATTGCTCGGATTCCGGTGCGCAAGCATCGTGCAGTGGCGCATTGGCACCAACGGCGGCAGACCAGGGCCCTGAGATGTCATAGTTCATTATTGCAATGAAGTCGAGGACTTTGCTAAATTCGGAGACGTCTGCTGATGGATTGCCCTCCGCATCTGAAAATGGAGAGATGGCTGTTGCAGCTGACAATATAAGCTTGGATCCCAGCTTATCCGCTCGCAGCTCCCGGATAAAGGCGAGGAAATTGGCTGTATCATTAACGTCGACGGCGTTGCAGCCTATGCCGAGGTTGGTTGGATACTCCCAGTCAAAGTCGAGACCGTCGAGTTTGTATTTTTTCGCAAAGTCGAGTAATGTCTTGGTAAACAAGGTTCTGTTCGTTGGTCAGAAACCGGAGAAATAGGGTATATAAAAGCGGAGACACACCGATTTTTGGCCGTGGCAACGTTGGACGACCAGAAACGGCTGCCTGTCCAACCACCCACACTGACCAAAGCTTTCACTCCCTGTGAGATTCAAAATAAAGAAGAGAACCGCGGGCAGCGAATTAAAACGCACATGAGCATGCGCGGCAGCGACAAATTTCGGCAGCAATTCAGGTTCTGAGCCGTTTAAAGTCACAACTCGGACATCTGAGGTTGTCTCCCTGTAGTTATGAATGAGTCGCTGGGAACAACTCTCCTGCAACGGAGAACCTCACGCGAAGGCGTAAGTCATGTGGGTAAATTTCTCCCAGCTGACCTTGGCCAAAGGGAACGCTGGCACAGATTCGCCGTGCCATCCAGCGTACCAGGCGGTCGCTATCTTCTTATTCCGCGGGCTGCTGCCCTGCAAGGTCGCCTGAGCAAAACCGAGGGCGTCGAAGAGAAGTGGGAGTAACAGCAAGGACGGCGAGAACATGAGAACAGAGAAGGAGATACGGTCAAAGAATCCATGTTTGTTCAGTACTTATAGCGGTTTCACGGTGAGTTCTTTTGAGGATGTCCGATGATTGGTTGATCAGGTGGCTTCAAGTGGAGAAGGACGGAAACGGCAACCTGCCAGGGGTTTGCCAAGGTTTGCAGGGTTGGTGAGTTGGAAATAAGAGCTTCGGCGCCGGATAAGGCAGGATAAATTGTTCCGGTGTGTCTGCCTCCGAGAATCTCCCACAGCAGCTTTCTAGAGCCTGCACCCGATTTTTGCGGTGAGCGTTTTGCCAGTTGGCCCATAGAAACGTGCATGTTGGAGTTTTTACAGGGCTCATCGGGAAAAAAAATTACTGCGGCGGCTACTTTTGTGAACGCCCGAGTCACCGCAATTGCAGGTTCAAACTTGAAGGATGATCGATATTGATCCGCGCCGCTTTTCTTCAAACGACTTGCGGAACTTCCTCCTCCAAACGGTCGAATGGCCAATAATATCTGAGATATGTGATTGCACAGTTCTTTAAGTCCAAGGTTCACACTTTTAGAGTCAAAAGAACCTGAAAAAGGTTCGCAAACTTTGACCGGGGCGAATGACATTTCAAAAAGGACTATCTCGAACAGTCTAGAGCATGCGCATACTAATACAGAGTACAAAATTTCCACAGAATTTATAGGAAATAGCTCTGCATTTAAAAGCAGAGTCGATGCATTCTGCTGCTTACACTGAATGGCCTGGCTCGTCAACTGGTATGACCTTGTCGCCGGCAAGCGCCACCTTGCGCTTGCGAATGGATGCTTTGACGGGATTCGGGTCCTATGAGCAGAATTTTAATAGCATTTCCGTCAGGAGTGAATTTCGCACCTCGAATATTTCATTCAATTCCTCCCTGCGCTCTTGTTAGTTCAAGGAGGATAGCAGAAAAAATGCACTCACAGAGTGCGTCCTCGTGTTTCAACGACGAAAAAGTAAATCACCACGCATTCAAACAGGTCCCACGCGACGTAGACGCCTAGCCTGCATTGGCCATATGCTTCAAGTGAGAACTAGGACGACGTACAATAATACTGTGGGTTTCTCAGATTGGTAGGCGGCAAATGTGCGAGGTCCACATACCTTCCATCCAATATTTTGCAGGGCGATAGGCCCAGCGTAGGTGTTGACGAATGACGCGCAAGAGACGGCAAATGCATACCTGTGAACATATTCACAACTGAAGACGTTGTTGAGTTTGTCAACTTACATCGCCATTCCCTTGGCTCTAGAAGGCACATTAAAATTTAAACCACTCGTTTATTTGAACGGGGCTTACCGAGAGTTGTAGTCCAAGCACTCTGCGGATTATGTTAGTTTCCAACAACGAGGAATGATTCGGAGTAGCGCACCGGCTGGATACAAAGCCTGGCCGCACATAGTGAATAACTGCTGGCTAGAATACATATAAAAACTTACTTGGAGCGGGGTATATGCAAGACTGAACGGGAACGTCAATCCATCGTCAAAACCTAAAAATTCAACCAAACCTGTATACAAAGCCAAACAAAACTGTAAAACGCTTCAGTGGGTATTAGTGCACCGAAGGAGGCATAGCATACAAATAAAAGCAATAGCGGCGTTGGCTCCGGCGGGGTTACTTCCCTCACGTCCCCATTTCGCAGTGCATCCTGAGGAAGGTAAGATGCAGAAGGAAGCTTAGCTTAAAGTTGAACCACATACCTGTCACAATCGCTAACGTTCCCGCACTCCCCAGGGTTCCCCAAAACCACATCTCTGAGAAAGAGGGAATGTTAGATTTTAGGTGAAAGAGAAAGAAATACCACCAACTTCTCCGTCCCACTGTGCAGTCCGGTCAATATTTATCAACTTTGTAACTTGAGAATACACCCACCTTTGTCAGTCAGAGCGGTTCCTATCAACTACAACATGCATTACATTATGTCCATATTTCCAATGAATTAACTCACTGCCCCACAAGCAGACACCACAGTGTTGACGAAATTGAGAGTCAAGCGGCCATTTTGGGTGCTTTATTGACGTTAGGTAACATTTGAGATGAGTGTCGTTGTCCACTTACTTGACACCGGCATTCTGGGTATCAGCGTCAGAATATTTCGTCTTGGTTATACCGGTTGGACTCACTCGGAATAGGATTGTCAAGAAATAGCTGGCCCTAGATGAGAGAGAGAACGGAAGCAACTGAAACTCAATCTTACCCAAGTCCGTTTCCTTTCAAACGAGATGAGTGCGTAGGCTACATTAGAAAATTAAATTATTACCTGACCACTGTCCAATGATAACAACAAGTATTAAGCAAAAACGGATTGAATGGGAAGAAAAAATGCGGACCTGACCAAAGAAAGCCATAAGAAGCATCATGAACGTGCGGTATCGTGCATTGCGTGTATTGACGAGCTCCTTGTAATCCCACCTGGTTGAAATAGAATAAATTCGTGGACACTCATTCTGGGCACAAGAACCTACCAGCGCTTGTCTGAAGCGTTTAATTTTATAGACTCCTCGAACTCCTTCCATTCAAGAAGGACCAGGGGGTTATTCACATCGTCGTTACCGTGGTATCGGGCCAAGATATGCAGAGCTTCGTCTTTTCGACCCACAGACAAAAGCCATCGAGGGGACTGTCCAAATAATTAGTTTTAAAGCCCCAAATAACAGTCGCACGGTACAGACTTCTGGAAGGATAAGAGAAAATATCGCAAGGATACCGGCGGCCACAATTTGGATCGCCAGCGGCGCCCTCCACGAAGTCGTGCCTATTTGAGAAGGTTGTAAAGTATGCACATCATTACGAGAAACATAATTACTTTGAAGACGTCCGGTGGCGGTACTAATTCCAGCTAAGGTTCAATTCAACAACTTCCGGGCAGCGGATCAAGGCCATATGTCTTACTGCAGAGTATAGAGCCGGCATAGTAAAAGGCTGACGGACAAATGTGAATGAGAATCCAAACACACGAGAGAAGGTCTTACTGTTGAAGCTGCAAACCCACGATCGGAATGATTGAAATAAGAAGTGAGAATCGGCCAACTTACAGGCCTGTCAAGCGTCCACGCCACTAGTATGCGACGGTTAAACATGAACCATAAGTCTCGAAATTTTAATACCTGTGGGGGGGCCATCTCGACGACATATGACGGAGAACTGAACACTTGATGTCAACCGGACGTCGTAACCTCGATGAAGTTAGGGCTCACGCCGTTTGTACGATACCAACACCCAGCCCAAGTACGAACCGTCCGCCAAGTAGGGCACCGAGACTCTTCGCGGTGGTGGCCACTATAGCCCCTAGATGGCTGTTAGGTCTAGGTTACATCTTCCGTATTAGCGGCGGACTTGCCAACAATGACTGTCATGGACCCAATGAACTACCGCAAAATTTAGATTCCTCCGGCGTCCATTAAAGTGGAAATTTGTCACCATCCCCCCTCTACGGCCAACACGGTCGGTAACAGGTCCGGCAATGGGTACCGCAACAATACTGCCAATCGAGTACTACACCAGAAGGTTCAAGATGACTCCTCGCTCGGCACACCCGACTTACAATTCCACTGTCAAAACTCAGTTCAAGTTCCATTCCTACCCCTTTTTGAACTCACAAAATTATGGCAGTCGTGGATCCGACGCCTCCACCAGAGTCCGTGCCCTTTATTCAGGATTAGTGCGCCGCTTTCACACTGACATGTCATTCATACTGTGATTCCGAAATAACCCAGGTATTGACTGTGCTGGTTTCAGTGGCGTAGTTTGATTCCAAATATCCAAGGAACTCACTCCATGCCGTTCACAGCGCTCATAACTAGGCACGGTCAGAAGGTAGAAAAGGCGTGGCGTCCATGAATCTCACCGCTCCCATCGAACCCGTTCGTCAGACTGCCCATGAAAGCCACCAGCAAAATGAGGTAGAGTTGGATTGATCTTGCACTGAAGGGTTTGAGCTGAGGGCCCGTTGACAGTGCCAGTGCTAGGTCGGCATTTTCGACCTCAACAATCTTGGCGTTTTCCGGAACATGCTCGTGCTCGATCTTCTCGTCCGCGGCGTGCACATCCTTCTCAGACTGAGGGGCAGACATATTGGCAAAGTCTGAAGTGAACGATAGCGCTGCACTATATATAATACCAAACGGAGAGATCTCGGGAAATGTACACGGCTTGGGTATCGGCCGCTTCTAAGGTAGCGGACATACACTTACGGTTGCCCCACGTGATCTGTATGTCATCGCCTTTTTTGGACAGAATAAGTTTCGGAGCTCATTTGCACAACTTACGGACGTTTATTAAAAATCGGCTCCAACAGTGTTGTATAGATACACTATAAAAGTAATTATGATTTTTCTTGGGAAATTTGGGACAGAACTGAGGGACTAGTTCTCATTATACTATGAATATGGTATTTTGGGAACTAGTCCCTCAATTTTGAGGATTCTGCTGAAGTTCAACTCGGAAGGGAAATCTAGGACCCATCTCCAGACAACTGTTGGGCCGAAATTTCGATTTTAACCCTTGTGGATTAATGAACGCGTTTTCTCTCTACTTGCCTCCCAATATGGTCATGACACACAGATCACGTGGGGCAACCGTAAGTGTATGTCCGCTACCTTATCTGTTAGAAGAGCTGGGGCTATTCTCAGGCTGCTCCAAGTCTTGGGCATCTGATGGGGCTCGAAGGGTGGGGACAAAGCGGCCTGATTCATTATTTGAATGCCTGTGGGGCGATGCGCTTGCCTCAAATTTAGAACGTCGGTTGCAGGGCGGACAATCCAAAAGTCGTGGGTTTGAGTTTCTGGTCAACTGTGAAACCGAGAAATCTCCGTGCAGTAGGAGAAATAAATTACGGCTTCGCTGTCGAAGTTAGGGATAAGTATCAGGATAATATATTACACGTTCCGAAAGGGGACCTAGCTGGGCTCACAATTTATCCTGCTTATCCCAACTGTGCCTGCCAACTGGAAGAGATTCAATTATCAGATCGCGCGCCGTCCGGTACTTTGTGGATCACCTCATTTTCAACTTCACACTGGCACAACGAAAGCACGGCGACGTAAGAGCAAGAGGAACATGCAGTGCGGTATGAGTCAGAACGCTTGAAAACTTGAAATAATAATGGGAAATTGACAATCATGTTGGAAAATTTAAACTGCCCACAGATAATGGCGGAACGGGTTCAAAGCCTTGGAATGGTTTGCATTCCCGCGAGCACCACGGCTCGCGCTACAGCCGGGCCGGCGTTACCAGTTTACGACAGCTTGACTCGGAGGGCAACTGCACCCACTGAGTAATTGGTTCCTATACCTATACCCACCTGTAAATTTAACATTGCCGTCGGCGCTCAATGTTCGCTCAACTTTCAAATTATCGACCCAGCTCAAGCTCTGGTAAAGGACACACGGCGAGGGTTGTCCAGTCCAGAAACGGAGGCACCGGGAGAGGAGGCGACAGGTGACAGGTGAAAGTGACAGTGACCGTGAAACTTGATGGCGGCATCCCGGCTGAGATTGGAGCGCCGCTGGAATATGGCTTTGCAGTATTAAGCCACACAATTTTACGTAACTGCTCTTGACATCGACGACAGCGGACGAAGACATCAAAAAATCTTTTACTCGGAAAAGTACATTTACAACTAAAAGTGCGTCGCAGGTCCCTCGGACAACGTTCCCTTCACTGAGCCTTCTCGCAGGATGTCTGACGCTGGAGATGACATTGCTATCGACGCCCCAGTTGAGGAGGTTGAGGTCCCCCAGGAGGCCCCCAAGGGAAAGCTTTCCGTCGAGGACGCGCTGCAGGTTCGTCTCGTTCTACTGTACCCAACTGGTGCCTGTTTACTGGAAGAGCTGGCATGCTGACTGGGTTCAATTTTATCCAGCAAGTCCTGAAGAACGCGCTCGTGCACGACGGGCTCGCGCGCGGGCTTCGTGAGGCTGCGAAGGCGCTGGACAAGCGCCAGGCACATCTGTGTGTGCTGGTAGAGACGTGCACGGAGGCGGAGTACATCAAACTCATCGAGGCTCTTTGCGCCGAGCACAAAATTAACCTGATCAAGGTTGGAGACGCCAAGGTATATCCCTCCCGTGCAACAGTCCGCCGTCTTTACTCATTGCGTTTATTCCGCAGGTCCTGGGCACCTGGGCGGGACTCTGCAAGATCGACCGCGAGGGCAACCCGAGAAAGGTTGTTGGCTGCAG
The DNA here is from genome assembly GCA_029282285.1 of Mycena rebaudengoi. Taxonomy (NCBI): domain Eukaryota; kingdom Fungi; phylum Basidiomycota; class Agaricomycetes; order Agaricales; family Mycenaceae; genus Mycena; species Mycena rebaudengoi. The sequence continues at coordinate 8,717 of JARJCX010000478.1, read as the reverse complement.
CTGTGTCGTCGTGAAGGAGTACGGCGTCGAGAGCGAGGGACTGCACGTCCTGCTAGACTACTTCAAGAACCGGTGATTCGGTGAGTATTCATTCTGTGTTTCGGATTTTGGCGGTGTGCTGCGTCACTTCTTATGATCTCACACCGTTGCATCCATTGTGTTTCACCTCTTTCTACATGATGACAAAAAGACTCCCTCAACCGAGGGCCTCCGGGTCCGCTGGCGAAACCAGAGCATCCGGAATCATTATAACTTGTCTGATCCCATTTCCCCCTCTTCCCTTTCGTTTCATCTCGTACTCGAAGTATCACTGACGTTGTTTCCCTGATAGGTTTGGCTGAGGTAGTTTAGGGTAGGCTACGTATGCATCCTGCTATGATGACATGCCATGCTTTCTTTGTGATGCCGTATAGTCGAGTGAGAAACTGTACAGGACAGTGGCCCTGGTGCGTTGGATTCCTTTTTTATGGCTCATTCGTCTCTCCTCTGCAGTCCTTTACCTACTGTGAACGGTGAGTCGCCGTTTCTTTTCCTCGTACTACGTCCTCGAGTTACCTCCTTCACCGCCCTCTACACACACTTTCATGATGACAAAAAGACTCCCTCAACCGAGGGCCTCTGGGTCCGCTGGCGAAACCAGAGCATCCGGAATCATTATAACTTGTCTGATTCCCTTCCTATTTACTTTTCGCTCTGTTTAAAATTTCTACTCTTTTCATTTATGTCATGAGTACTGATTATTCCCTTGCTCAGTTTAATGTGGGTGCTGCGCATTCGATGACCGACGTAGTCGAACCCAATGTGCAGCATCGGACGGTGGTGTCAACGGAAAAACAGCAAAGTTGGCCTTGACAAACGCGCAGCGAAATGGAGTGACGGTCGTACGGCGAATATCTGAACGAGACTTGAATGTATTTACCTGCATCGAATGTGATTGAGGACTAAGAATTTCACTCACTGCTCACGCGCTGTTTGAACTGAAAAGTGAATACAATGAACCGGCCGTAAAAAAATGCGCACGCGTTGTTTGATTCAGACGCCAATGTCAATTCCCACCTTCTATCTCTGCCATACAATTCCCAATCCACGAAGTGCTACACAAAATGGAACGAACAAGAATAAAGCGGAAAAGAAGAACGAAAACACGACAGTGAACCAAAACGAGAAGAACCGGAGAATAGAAAAGTTTTTTTAACGTGCATTTGGTCGACGCGCGCAAGTGGTGGGTATCCAAATGCACGGTCTTAAGCCCGGGGCCCACGGCAAGGGAGCACGAGGATGGAGGACAAAGCCTCACACCCGCCCCCGGGAAAGGAAACGCGTACCTTCAGTCGGGCCTCGCGGACCATTGGGTCTCTTCAACGGGCTCCCCCTCGTCTGGTCTTCAGCCGTTGGGCCTCTTGTATCTTGAAGGTCTTGCGGCTTCAGCCATTGGGCCTCGCGGACCGTTGGGTCTCTTCAACGGGCTCCCCCTCGTCTGGTCTTCAGCCGTTGGGCCTCTTGTATCTTGAGGGTCTTGTGGCTTCAGCCTTTGGGCCTCGCGGACCGTTGGGTCTCTTCAACGGGCTCCCCCTCGTCTGGTCTTCAGCCGTTGGGCCTCTTGTATCTTGAGGGTCTTGCGGCTTCAGCCTTTGGGCCTCGCGGACCGTTGGGTCTCTTCAACGGGCTCCCCCTCGTCTGGTCTTCAGCCGTTGGGCCGCTTGTATCTTGAGGGTCTTGCGGCTTCAGCCTTTGGGCCTCGCGGACCGTTGGGTTTCTTCAACGGGCTCCCCCTCGTCTGGTCTTCAGCCGTTGGGCCGCTTGTTATCTTGAGGGTCTTGCGGCTTCAGCCTTTGGGCCTCGCGGACCGTTGGGTCTCTTCCCCCCGTCTGGTCTTGAATCAACGAGCGAGGAAGACGCAAAGCCACACCCACCGTGTACTAGTCAGCCGTTGCCTACGTCTTGACCACGCTCCTGCGGGCAGTCTTGTATCGAAGTGTCTTGAAGCTCGAAGCTTGCGTCTTCACAAATCCCACCGCAGCCTTGAGGGTGTTGCCAAACGTGTTCGCCTGGTACTGGTCGTGGTTGAAAGTCAAGAGACGAGTGTGTCAGCCACGTCGATCTAGAGAGTCTGTCAGCCTCATAAGGCACGGCGACTACGCACCAGCGTTTGCGAGCAACCCCAGGTCTGCTCGTCGACTCTAGGCGGGAGAATTATCAGCGGCGGGCAGGCGAGCGGCAAATACATGACATACCAATTCGCGGTGTCGGGACGCGCATCCAAGGCGAGTCTGTGGAATCGATACCAGACGCAATGTTATGATGAAGAGACAAGGCCGACGTCAGCCTAGCTCGTCAACGATAATGGGGGACGACTCACAGTTCGCGCAGAGTGCCATGCGGTCCAAGTAAGTATCGTTGATTCGGGGGCGCGGACAGGAAGGATCTTGAATGGTGAAACACTGTCGGAGGAGGTTGTGGTACGGATGCAAGAGAGGCTGGGTGGCTGAGCAAGTGGCTGACGCAGTGACAATCGGTTTTGTCGCTTTGGCCTTTGGTGTTATTTGGGCGTCATCAATAGACACACGTGATCGCGAAAAAAAAAGACGCGACGGTCAAAGCGAGCTCTACGGAGGAACGGGAACGGCTTCCATTGAAAATGAACAAAAAGCCAGAGTTTAAATATTCTTTCTCGGTCGCATGAAATTCAAAAAAGGTTATTCGCTCATTACATGGTTCGAGGATGTTTTTGACAGCTGGGACTTTAAGCTTGAGTACTTACTTAGTCTCGGATGGTATAGCACGGCAAACGTTGTGGATAATAAAAAAATCTGCCCAGGTAGTGCCGAACATCATGTCCCAACTTGAACCTGCGAGAACCGAAAAACATTAACCCGCCATGGTCAAACAAGATGAATGCGTCATCGAGCAATAAAATTTATCCTCCAAGGCCGCCGTTGAGACAATTGTGGTGAAAATGTTGTGAAAGTTGGAAGCGACCTTCGATTACGAAATCTTCCTCTGAGTCCTCTCAGTCACGGTGCTCAACCCGCTTGCCTCTCTCTTTCCCTCCTTCCTGAGCCTCGATTATATGTAAACTCTGCTCCTTCAAGCTGCAGGTTGGTGCTAACGAGTTATCATTCTACAAAGTTTGCTGAGGTAATTGCGACCTGGCTGCACTCGACGCGTTCTGCTTCGCGTTAAGTGTTCATATCCCTAGTCTTGCAAAATGGTACGACAATAGATACAAGGAGGAATCGGTGGCCGCTAACATACGCGCAGAGTCTCGCACTTGTACACGGCTCAGAACGTATGCACACGGTGGCAACATTGAACACACCAGTATTTCTTAAACACACCAACGGCCGTTTATGCCACCTTCCGCTTGCATCCAACGCACTCTGACGCCGTGGGGCACAGTGGCTGGACCGCCGCCGACACCGTCGTATCCTTCCGAGTCTCTGTAGACAGCTCGACAAACCAATGGACCTCTGCCACAGGCCAACGCCATGATCCATCCACCCAATGCACAGCCCACGCTTCCTTCGAGGTCGCTCAAAGTCTCCGTGCTATTCAGATTGGCGCTATGATGATAGGCGTTCACGGTCACGGCGCGACGAGAACCACAGACGCCCACGTTCAGATCGGCGCGATGACGAGAGGCGCTCGCGTGATCGAGGACAAAGACAGCGCTAGCAGCGGCGAGCCGTTTCGGTGGACTATGAAGCAGAGGAACAAAGACGGCGCCAAGAGAGACAGCACCAGGAAAACCATGGACGCTCACGTTCTCCCCGTTGTTCAGATTGGCGCGATGACAAGAGGCGCTCGCGTTCACCGCGTGATGCACATCAGATGGACCGCCGTCAGCGGCGAGCCGCTTTGGCGGGATACGAGGCAGAGGAGAAAAGGCAGCGCCAAGAGAGACGACAGTGGGAGAAGGGCCGCCAGGAGAGGCGATAGCTGGAAAACTGAAGTAATTACTATCAGCAATTATCCTGTACAGCGTCAATTCATTCAAATAAAACAAAAGTAAAATACATGGTCCAACTTCAGAGATCTATGAGGCGGGCCGAAGGGCCCTCAAGCGGTCTGCGAGTTTTGCATCCTCTTCCCCGACTTTATCTCGTGGTGCTAAATCCGGTACCGCTTCCAAATCCTTCGCTGCAAGATCGTGTTGCAGCTCGATGTCGGCTTCTTCTGCCGTCTGCCGCAGAAGCTGGTCGATCTGGTCCTGTGGCGTCGAGACGGCGGTTGTGGAACTCATGGCATCCTCCATGTAAGATGTCTGCACATCAAGATCCGAGAACTGAGCCTCAAACTTGTCCATGACCATGGAAATCTAGGGGAAAAGAGCGGGCATAAGGGTTGACCAGATGATACAGAGCATGATCGTACGAACCCGCTCAAGGTTCATGCCTTCCATAGCCTTATCCATGCCGCGCACCACAGAGGTCATATTCCCCGTTACTTGCCGCATCGTCACGGCAGTCTCGACTCGACTTTGCGACAGCATCTATCCGGCTGGATAGGCGGAGAAGATTCAGTGCTTCGCTCTTCTTCCGGATCGCATTTGAAGCGTATATCCGAGCGCCATCGTTGTTTGCCCTGTTGTAGTGCCTGAAGAGGAGGTTAGCGGCGAGGGTCGCCTACGACACCCGTCCTTTCGCACCTTCTTCAGACGGGACTTTTCCGCGTTTTCGTCCTTCTGAGCCTTCTTCGCTTGACGGTTCAGGGTCTTTGCTGTAAACTGCCTGTGTAAATATGACGACATTATCCAAAGCGCAGATAGAGACCTTGAGCTGGAAAAGAGGGTTTCTGGGAAAGAAGCGATCAGATGAAAGGCAATGGCTCCGAGGAACAAGAACGGACTCTCGAGGTTGCTCATGACGGAAGGAAAGAAAGGTGCACAGTAGCAGTGCCCCCTTGACGCAGCTATATCCCCATTGGATCGGATATACTTCCTTCCACGTGGGTTTGACGCGACTCTCTGAAATCTCTCTTCCACGTCGCGCCATGGCGGGCCTGCTTTTTTACCTCAGGCAAGCCGAATTCCACCGCGATATCTGGTCCTGAATTAACTACTTCCAGCTATGGCGCTGTTGTGGTCGCCGTCGCTTTTGTCGTTCTTTCGCTCGGTAACTTACTCAACATATAAGCTCACGAATCCTGTTCTTACATACCCCAAGCAAGCGGTCTTCTCTATGTCTCGGAGCTTATTGAAGAGCACTCGCGACTCGCTAAAACAATCGGGCAAAGAGGCATATATGTGCGAGACCGCAATTGTTACGACTCGTCATCATATTAATATTCTGCAGGCCATTATTGTTCTGCACGGGCTGCTATATTTTTCGGAATCACTACCGATACTCCACGTCGCTTTCTCTGCAGCCTGTCACTTGGTCTACCTGCAGAACTTTCCCACACCTGGCCTCTCATCTCCCTCACCTCACTCTCATTTATTGCATCTTGCGTGTTGGTCATCGCAGACCACTTCCTTTGGTTTTTCCACTTCGCCCGCGTAACTCAGGACGCCAGGCATAATAGATCGTTCCGTGGTGGGCTACCGTCTCAAGCCGTGCCCGGCTTTCACCGAAATCGCAACTTTCTTTGGTATTTTGCGTGTGGGCGGCACCTCTGTTCCTATTCTTAAGCCTGAGCGCAAATGACAACGCTTTGCCCGTAACCACCGGCTCTGGTGGGTCTAGCCGTTTGTCATTTCCCACCAGCCTAATATTCCGTTCCAGTTCCTGACGGCGCTCCGGGCGACGCCTTAAAATACACACAAAACCGCGTTTTCCCTCTTGCGCTCTATCCTGCCTGGTATGCGCCCCAGATCCTCGCGCACTCTGACGTCGGAAGGCATCCTTGCCCCCCACGCTCCGGCGCTAATACCGCCAAAATCGCCGCTTCTTCAGCCACTGGCTTCCCCCCGATACAGCACCCTCTCCCCTCCACGCTCCCCTCGACCAAGACCCAGTGAGCTCGACGCACAATTAGCGAGCAGCAAACTTCAAGTTGACTTCGCCCCCGAGAAAATCTGTACATGGACGTTCGGGGAGGAAAGCAATTTGGGCCAGCGGCGCAGCATCTTGCCAGAGGACAATGTATTTAACTCGGAATAATTATAGCGACTGTATTTATTGAATTACATATTGACTGTCAGTGTTCCATATCAGTCCGGGAAGTTAACCATGTAAGTAAGCGCCAAGGGACTAGGGGCAATGTTTCTTGAATGCAGTCATAAATCTCATCCCACAGCTCCTCTCTGTGCTTGCGAATGGGTTCTTTGCCTGTAGCCCAGCAATATTTACAAGGACCACCCGAGGGCCGCGATTCGACGAATTTTTGCATGGCGTACAAGGGGTCCTTCGCCGAAATCCATCGGAGGTGTGCAACATCCCAGGCGCAATCACACGCCCCGTTGGTACTGCAAAACTTCGAAGGAGCTGGCATGGCTAGCTGTTCAAAGTTTGCGATCGCTTCTCGTACTTTCAGCAGAAGCTTCAACTCGGTCGCGTGTAGGAAGCTCCACCTGCGGTGCGGGCGTCTTCGTCAAGACCATTCGGATCAGCGTCCCAGTCAGCTGTTGTGCTGAGACGAGAGAGATGGTAAAACGCGGCGGGGAGGATCTTGGTTATGCGATAGTCCATCGCAAGACTAATGGCAGCACCTGGTTCTGGCAGCCTTCGATCGAGGCATACCCCATCGTCATCAAATATAGCGAGCGATCCAATCTCCGTTTCGAGTCGATCCCACTCTGCAAGTGTACTAGGCCAGTCGGCCTCGATTTGGGTGACTATACGTGTCCTGAGCGTATCCATTTCGTATTTGGTCGCCATTGCGAGAGTGCGACGGACAAGGATCGGTGTCATGGGATCGAGTCGTTTGTATGGGAGTTCACTGCGAAAGAATTGGGACCCTGATAACTGCGAGGAAGAAAACAAACATACGAGGGATTGTATAGCACTTTCAAAAGGCTTTCAATGTCTTGCGCCTCATCTGGCATGCGAACAAAGGGAGTCCCATCGTACATGTCGCGGTTATCATGAGGGTGTGGCAATGTGAACATCGACGCAAAGACGGGGGACTGAAGAGACAGCATTGATTGGTGGACACGGAATAGCATGTCCCCGCCCGTAGTAGTGGTCTGGGGCAGCCATAACCAGATTTCCGTCAGCCAAGTAAAGCGTAGGGTGGCGGGTTCCGCCGAGGACAGAAGCGGGTAGATTGGAGGATGGAGGAGGAGTCTCGATGGTGGATTCTTGTGGAGCTCTGGGTCTAGCCGCTCTTCCAACCTTCTAAATCGTCCTGATATTTTGGTCCGACAAATCTGTGATCTGGAGGGACAGCGCTGCGTGGCTTCGTCGCTGGCTCTCCGCGACGAAGAAAATGTGGCGGTCAGCTGCGCGATTTGCTGGCATCTAGTAACGATGCTTTCGAACTCCTGGAGCGGAATCGTGACGCTGTTTTGTTCTTGGACGACTTCAGGCCTTTCAGAGTTTCGTAAGCTTTTGGATAGGGAGGGCGATTTTCTCGGGATCGGGTTCGACGCTTCGACTGTAAGTGGCACTAGAGAAACGCATCTGAATCGGTTTAATAGCTGTGGCTGGAGAGGTAGGTTGACTAGATGACGCAGTTGACTCTGAGCTATTGTCGATATCCATGAGGATTGAAAGGGACACAAAGGGACGCGTTGTTGGTAAAACCTGGCTAAGTCACAGCCGTACATACCTCCTCATTCTCACTTTGACGTTCAACACTGGCATTGAGTTTTAACAGCCCTGCTTTGCGTCGGTCTGAACACCCTGGCTACACTGCGGAATCGTTGAATGCTATTCTCCCCTTTATCCACTCGTCACGGCATTGAATGCAAGAAGCTGTTCAAAGTTCCTGGCAGTACTTTGAGCCGACCCTTTCAATTCGTATCTTGGATAAAGACGGACGCTGAAAAGTAATTCAGACGCATGACGTCGAGTTACCGTATGATAATTGGTAACTTGAACATTATTGTGGTACAGCGTTTACTAACCAGCACTACCGTATTGACTTACTAGAACGTGGCTTTTCGAATTCGGCGTGAGCGGTGTTTCCTCCCCACTGTGCATCGACTCTATATCGTACTCTTCCGGAAATTCTTCCGTCCACAGAACCAGCTTTGATGGTGATGGCCTGAAGCCCTTTCCCTTGGACGTACTTATACGCGTGAAGTGACTCTTCGACTCCAGCGCAACAATGAAGGAGAAAAGATGCGCAGCACCAAGGCGATTCTGGTTTCGCACGTTAACGAATGCGGAGGAAGACGGGAGTGGACTGACGCAGAAAACCAAAACACAGTGAAGAGTAGGGGAAACGACCTATGTGGGGGCGTCGATCGTCGGTGTCAGGATCCTCTGGAAGAGTAGCTGGTGGATCGTTGTCGGGCTCCTCCGGTTTGGGTGGCGCTCCCGGCGGAAGGTTTTTGGGGCAAGCATGTTTGTTCGCCATGAAAAAGTGTGCGTCCCGTTGAACTGCCAGGAAAAAGTCGGGGATGACTGCAATACTTGTAGGAGGATTGCATGAACATGGACAGAATGAAGTGTATACTTTATCTACGTCATGGTCGCAGTGAAACTGGAACGACGCTTCTGTGTTCGATTGTTGTACGACCCGCCATGCAGGGTTACTTGCAGCGGTTCTGCAACATGCTCATGTTTTTATCTGAAGGCCATCGAGAAGTTTCGGAACTTGCCGTGTACATC
>JARJCX010000477.1:0-67562 GCA_029282285.1 Mycena rebaudengoi | reverse complement strand
GCGAGGGTGGATATATGAGTTCCGTCCCCACTTTATATGGCTGAACTTGAAGCGCGGGAACGATGGAGCCGGGTCGGCAGTGTTGAGATCGTTCTTTGGAAGCTGGCAACATCGAGCGGCACATCCCTTCAAAGTTGGTGCTACTCCGCGTTGGCCAATTTAAAATAAGGACATTTTCGTGAAATACTTACCTGGATTGCTACAGCAGTCCGTGTGGTCCAGATTCGCAGCTTCAAAATTGATTGGAACAAGAACATCTTGAATACAGAGGGTTCATTTATATCATTTTGTGGTCATGGAGAACAGCGCACCACGTTCACCCTTCTTACTAGCGTATTCTCCGACGAAAGTTTTTGCCGCATCCAGAATGGGCTTATATCCAGTGCACCTACACAAATTGCCGTCCAGGCGCCGTCCAGCTCGACCTCGGCAGTGGAAAGCGAGCCACGATATGCAGCGTTCCTGACAAGCGCATAAAGCGACATGATTATGCCTGGGCGGCCTTAAGTCTGTCTGCTATATTCCTCCATTCTGCAGCGCGACTGACCTGGGGTGCAGAAACCACACTGGCTGCCACTAAGTTTCCATAGACGTTCCTGGAGCGGGTGGGGTTCTCCGGCTCCCTACGCCCTCGACCGTAATGACATGCTTGCCCTCTACGGAGACGAGCGGCGCCAAGCACGCATTGACCGCGAGGTGCCTAATAACCCCTCGTGTAAGATCCGCGGCGCCCAGTTCAATCGGCACTCACTGGATCTGGTGCGTCGCAGGGTCCCTAGACTGGATGACGACGGTGCACGCGCCACATCCGCCCTCCCCGCACCCCAGCTTTGTGCCGGTAAATCCTTGGCCTTGCGAGCGGATAAAGTCGAGCAAAGTAGCGTCTGGGTCAATGGAGTTTCCATCCAAAATTATAGAGGAGCCATTCAGGAAGAAGCGCAAAGTAGAGCTCGCCTGAGCCTCAAGACTCTGGAAGGTGAGCGGCATTGAGAACCGAGATAGCACGCGTCCTAATGGGGAACCAATTGATGCCAGGCTATCAAGGCCGATAACCTCCGAGATAAGCAGGGCCAAACTCGGTTTGGCCACCCTTTTTTCCTTATTCAGCATTGGAGGACTTGGTCATGACGTTTTCGTTAAGGTATACATGAAGGATATAAATCCAAATTTTAACGCAGGTACCTGCATCGTCATGTAGCGTCCATGAATGCCGCCCCTGTGCCCCACACCGCCATAACCACCGCGAGGGCGACGATGGCCCCATCAAACACCCCACAGCGCCCCTCCAACGCAATCTTCGCGCAAATGGGCCCAATCACGCAGAGAACGAACGCGGAGAACGAGCCGAGGAAAGCCACTACGAGTAAACAATGCAATGATCAATGAGCCAAGCACTAACAATGCATGCGAGAGGAGACGTACTGGCCGCGCTAAACTCGGGCACCAATATCGAGACGGCGACGGAGAGCAGCGTGACGATGATGCGCTGGATGACGCCGAGCGCGCTCTTGATGGAGATACGGCGCGGCTCGGCGAGCTTCGCGGCGAGGTCCTCGGGCGCGCTGAGCGGGCGGTCAATGCCCAGGAGGATTTGGATCGCCGTGTTGAGCGGCTGGGTCGTCAGCGCGAATTTCGATCTTTGGGAGGTCAGCGGATGAGCGACGGGTGTGGAAGCAGAGCATAAGACACACAATGGGCTGATAACTAGCATCCACAGAGCGGCCTGGTTCAGAGCGGCATTGTACCCGGGTGTGTTGAGCAGGTCAATGCTGATCTGTGATATATTCGTTAGCTGGGGACAATAAAATGGGAATGAGCGCACCTCTGCGCTGACGGAGTTGCCGAACATGAGATAGCCTGCGCAGGCGATGAGCGTATATATGAAGGTCGCGACTATCTGAAGGGACATCAGGAAACACTGGGATCGCTGCAAAAGGAGACATACAAAAGCCCAGTTGATCATCTTGCCGAACTCGCTGGGGTCAATCATGTCGCGCGCCAGAGACGGGATGACAGCATGGCCAGAGAACTAGGTAGGTATGTCAGATGCGTACAGTAGGGTATGGAGATCGAGGCGCACTCCAGCCATGAATAGTCCAAACGCAATTCCTAGGTGATTCCAGTTGTCGATGCCGAGGGACGTCTCCGCGGGACTCCATATACTTCCGGGAGCGTCTGTTTTCGAGACACCGTCCACGAGGATGACGATGACGACAAATATTGTCGACACGATACCAAGTATGGATGCTGTGCATTATATCAGCTGTCTCCACAATTCTTTTACAGAATAGTTATCACTGTATGAGAGAAGCGATAGCGGTAAAAACACCGTAGGTATGAGTCTATGCGACAAGTTAGCGTAGGGGAAAGGGCGCAGGATGAACGCTGACATTAAGATCCCCCATAGCTTGTAGGTATCGGATGAATATCGCGGGATTAGGGAATGCAGAGAATCGGCATACAATGTGACCAGAATGACACTGCGCCTTGTCAAGAAGAGGAAAGGAAGACAGGGGAACAGACGTACCTGACTGCGAAGAGCTCAAGGCAGAATAAATGCTGATTATGACCGTCGACCGAGGCCCAAAAGCCTTGCGCCCAATGTCTGCATAGGATCGTAACCGCGGGTCGGATAAGATTATTCCCGCTAGGATTTTGGCACTGCCGGAGGATATAAGCTAGAGGCAGGATAGACTAAGTTCCACCCACGTATAACAACTGATAAATCCGTAAAATATGATGAGGACCAAGCCCATGCCCCAGCCAGCATAGGCGAACGCGAGGGGCTCAGACAGCATCCCGATGCCCAGCAAAATGGCTATCGAGTTGAACAGCTGAAGGCGTGGTGAGCACGGGAAGAAGAGTGATGAGTGAGAAGAACGCACTGTCTGACCAAAGGTGCTCTGGCCACTGTAGTGGTATTTCATGCTTCGTGCGGACGCGGCCGACGAACGGCGACGCACCCCCACGTGCGGGACAGTCAATAGGTCTTCTGAGGGTCTCTCATTGGCAGCCGCCGATGTCCGTCTCGGATGGGGCGACTCCGTAAACGAGATGCTCTTTCGCAGCAATGGCGTACGCTCAGTCGACACCGGTTGTGGCGCGCGCGACGGCGACTTGGCCACTTTTCGTGAAAAGGGGAGGGTTGCTCGGGGTGTGGTTGGCTCAGACGTATCGTCCGGCGCGTCATCCCAATCAAATTGGCCGATGAAGCCGTCAGAGTCCGACGAAGGGTCTGCGGGTTGTGTGTGCTCTTCCTCCTCATCGACAAAGCCAATACCGGCCTCTTCATCGAAGAAGGGGTCCGAGTTGTCTGAAAGTGACTCGGCTACGGTGGATCCAACGACTAGATACTGGGCTCGCCTATCTGTAGACTCTTCAGCGACAAAGCTCGGTTATCTAGAACATGGATACGCACAGGAAGCGATCGCATCTCGTACACTATGCCCACTTGAAGCAGATCCCACTTGGAGGAAGTTTGTAGGAAGGCTCATGACGATCTAGCAGGAAGAAAAAGACAGCGGAAAACCGGCATCAATCGCAAATTTGAGTCCGCGATAAGGAATTCCTGTCAGAAGAAGTGCCACCTGCTCTTAGCATGAGAGAAGGTATGGAAGCATTCCGACTTCCGGGCTCCGGAAATTTTCTTCACTGTCGGCAGAAGGGAAAAGCTGTGCATGCAGTAGCTCCGTCCGATGTCCGCTCCACAATAGTCCTCACTTCTGAGGAGCAGCTGGGAGGAAGGGTGGGGGGGTAAGGGTGGGAGGCAAGCTGGACAACGAAATCAAAGAAATCATCGCCGTCGCAGCAAGACATAGGGGTTGTGGAATGTGGTGAGGCTCAAGTTTATTTAAGCAATTTTTTTGGCCCACGTAATCATTCGGCCCGACTTCCGCGATCTCACATTTGTCGCTTTGACCGTAAAGATTTGGTCGTCAAAAACATGAAGTGGGGTCCGTGAATCTTTCAAAGCAAAAATGGCTTTGAAAGAACCAATTTCATTAGGGTCATAAAAGAAAGCCGGAAGACATGTTGTTTTCGAAAATTCCCCTGTTCGACGAAAAACGCAAGGCATCTTTGAAGGCCATTTTGGGCCATCTTTGGGCCATTAAGATGCATGCACCCCCGCAGTGTGGTCATGGGATGAGATTCTTCCGACCTCATTTGATGTGGCTGAAAAAAAAAACAGAATTCAAGTGCATTCTACTACATACAAGGGATTAACACCATTGTGCGTCGGTAAGCAATTAAGAAATGAGGGCATGCTCAGGAGGATGTGTGCACACGGCCCAAAGATGCCTGCGCATTCGAGTTTGTTGTGCCACCACCACGGTCCATAACTGGATGGATCGCTCAGCAGCGCATTCCAAACTTGAACTGCCCGACTCACAGCGGTGGAACCATGTCCTGCGGGTGTCACTATCTCCTTCGAAGGGAGATGACCACGCTAGAGAGATGATCGACAAGATACTCTAAGCATTCACAATCATGTCAGCGTCCTAGTAATCGGCAAGTAAACGAGAAGCTGACAGAGAATGCAAGCAAAAAGAAGCAAGGGAGGTTGATATAATAATCTATAAGGAGACGAATTATTTTTCGGCTGGTGTTCAAAGCAATGTATCGCACCCAAAATTGTTCCTGAATATTTTTTCTTCTCAGCAGACGAAAAGCTATGCTCGGTTATTTCGGATGCTCACCGACGCCTGGGGGAACGCCCGGTAGTGTTTGTCGCAGTTGCGTAAACGCGAAGACCGTCGCAACGGGCAACACCAGCAATTCAACCCTTCGTTTGTATCCAAACACGCAGGAGTCGATGGTGATGAGGAAGAGAACGATGCTGACGAAGACTGGAAAATGGTTAATAATATTTATCCTGAACGTCAAGGTCATTCAATGCTGCGAACCTATGCAACCGGAGACAAGGATAGCATATATTTTCACCGGCGTGCTTCTCACGATGTTGATACTCCGAATGTAACTTGAGTCAGAGTCATCTGAGAGGTAGTTGGTTCCAACAGAAAATCCCCTGTCGAGAGAAGCGTTCAATCGGTTTCCAACACGACTCCAAGGAGACGAACGGGAGAAGCGAGGTGATGGACATCTTCAGTTGCAACGGACGATTCGATGGTACAAGTCTTGCAGTTATGTTTATCAGTGCATGGTAACTGGAGGACAGAAGTGTAAATACAAGGACGCGAAAAGGAAAAAGAAGCCAAACCTATCGAAGGGATAATTCCCAGCAGTCGACACTATCGTACCCTTGGAGCTCGCTGGGTCCGCTTTTGAATTAATTGTCCAGGGCATCAGCTTGAAATCCATCTGAAAACCCGGAAGATCGGCCCAATATAATTTTTGTTCGCCAAAGCTGCAGAACGAGGCGACATCTAGACGATATACGGGCGCACCGGGGGCGATATTCGAGAGTGTCGATTCTGAAGTTCCAGCAGCCAAGGTTCTGCGGTAGAAGGTGTCCAGGGCCAAAAAAAGTGATACATATAATGTGTGCGCTCACGGATCCAGAAAAACCTCGATGACATCCTTGACAGTAAAATTGTACATGTAGTCGCAGCCTCCAAATCTCTCAAAGTACCAAAACATCTTGAGGCTAAAGTCGTCGAAATTAACACTGATGACGTTGTTGGTAAAGGTGAGCTGTGGGGTTGTCGGTTTTCAAGGTATAGTTTGGACGATTATGACTCACTGTGCTTCGCGCTACATCCGGCGGCAACTCCGAGAAATCATCGATCAGCGACTCGTCGTCTCCAATGTGGGATAATGGCTGCGTCAAAAGAACAGCAAAAGTGATTATCCACGATCCGAGAGCGATGATTGTGAGCACACAATATATGAATATGCTGCTGCGATTGTTTCGACGAATCATGGATGGGAATGAAGTTGAAGACACGGAGCCATTTTAGCAGGGCGTGGGGCTGGCTATAAGGACCGCAGTGCTTTAGGCGCTTGAGGCTGTCCAGTTTCTTCATTCACGCCGCCAATTTATCTTTGTTCGTTGCCAACAATCACCGCGATTTGGCAGGAGGATGTACACGCCTCGGCAACTGACGTCGTTAAACATTGAAAAGGTTGAACGGGGTTGTTTCAACTTCGACAGCTATAGAACACTCACAAACATGCAGTTTGAGGTGGTGCAAAGATGTTCGACTGGAATTTTTGAGTTGGAACTCTGGCTTCTGTGAAAAGTCGATATGGATAGACGACACTGGGACAGCCTACGAAGGCCGCATGAATACATGAAACCGTGCTTACCTACCGGCGAGCCGCGAGTTCTTTGGCCTTGGTTTCCTTTTTTTAAATAATCGTTGTTGGGCGGAGTCCGAAGTTTGACCGTGGTTGAGAACATATTTGATTCGGGAGCCCACTGGAAACTGAAAAAAAAACTGAAAATGACCTACTTAGGAGTTGCCTTGTGAGTTCAATGAGGAAGGCTTGAAACCGCCGTCTGCGGCAGAAGAAGGATCACGGCTGCTGCCAAACCTTGGCAAACAGTGCTGGCAGTCGCTCACGACGTTGACGATTGATAACCACGTCTCTGCTTAATCCAAAGCTGAGGTACGCGTCCACGACGTTGTTGGCAGGCTGATTGAATGAATCTTGAATACAGACGTTCTCCACGTTAAAATTGGTTTGTTCCGCGACTCCCAGCTAAACTCGATGATGATACCAACCTATACCAACAGATTCGCCTCGTCGGAGCGCAATGGTGCGAGAAGAAAAACCTTATCAGGGGCTAGACTCTGCCGTGCTCAGCAATGTCCCAAAAGAGCATACCGCGACAGTTTCCGACGCGCTCGACCGGAGACTAAAATGTCTGGTCCTCACTTTACCGCCAGAGATCACCTCTGAGATCTTCGTGCACTCCCTTCCCCGTCAAATAACGCCCATGTTAAACCATGCGCCCATCGTTTTCACTCGCGTTTGCCGCGCTTGGCGCATTATTGCGATGTCCACCCCTGAACTTTGGGATTCCGTCTTTATGGCACCCGCCAAAGATGATGAGTCTATGGTCACGTATATTGACATGCTCAATATGTGGCTTTCTCGAGCAGCGAAACGACCATTGCACTTGCGGATGCCATACGCCAACTACCAATTTGACTTGTTCTCCGAATCGCGCAAGAGTCTCGTAGACCTACTCGAGCGCTATTCCCAGCAGTGGCAAACACTGGTTATGACCCCAGTTATGCCCCCGGTACTCTCCTCCCCCATCTGCTTCCCTCAGCTCCAGAAACTCGATATCACGGCTCCCCAGGATCTCACGGCATGGAAGTATACGCCCTCTCTGCGCGACGTTTCTATATTCCGTTTATCGTCATCCACTGTCGTTCTTCCTTGGCGGCAGCTGACGACCCTGCAGTGCCGCGGCATAACCGCAACCGAGTGTCTCGACTTGTTGCGAGAAACATCGTCGCTTCTCGAACTCATAATAGAGCTCGAACGCGGGGGGATATTGCTCACGACTCCATCCTCCCTATCTCTCCCACGACTGCGATCCCTCGAGATTCGCCGTGGAAGTTTCCAGATCCTACCGTACATCACAGTGCCCCTGCTCCAGATTCTGGACTTGTCGTCGAATATCTCGTTGAGACCGGATACTGTGGTCGGTCTCTTATCTCGGTCGCGCTGTCAGTTGACCGAGTTGGTTCTCGATTCTGACCCTTCCATTCGGCTCCTCGATGAATTGGCATCGCTCACGTCTCTCTGGCTGGGAAACACCAGCTTAGAAGCGTTGACCCTGATCTTCCGCCGTCTTAACGACAGCTCCTTCCTTCCGCAACTCCAGAATTTTACTGTGACGAGTTGCGAGCTGGAAGAATTTGCACCAGACACGCGCGATATTGATTTTCCGAGTCCCACCCAGCTCCTGTTCGCCGACTTGGCGAATGGTCTGGCGATGCGATGGAATCCATCCGCCGGGAGGTCGCGGCACATGAAGGCTTTCAAACTAGTGCTTCACTGTTCTAACAATTTAGATCTCTTCAAAACCTTTCAGCCAAACATCGTACATCGACTTAAAATGCTTTCTGCCGAAGGCATGGACCTCCGTATTCAAGTTAGGGATCAATCCTGGATCTGAAAGATCAAGGTGGGCAGCGTCCTCTTCATTGAAATTCATCGTGGAACTCGTCCTGTCTTTTGTAGATATCGGGCTACTTTTTACCCGCTTTCATCAGCCACGGTCGGCGCAACTACTAGTACTGGATGTAGCGCCGCTGGTACTGACGCGGTTGTACATATTTCCTATGGAATTTGGAATTTGTTTAGAATCTTCGCTCTTTACGCTAATCATGGTACCAACTAAACATGCTCGAAAAAGAAGAAGAAAAAGGGGTGTCATTCGTGTTTTCATTGATTCCTTGGTGTATATATGAGAAACCTTTTTCAAGTGTGGAGCTCGGAGACTGCCGAAGGCCAACGACTTGACGGATTGGTCATGTGATCCTTCCTTGTCTCCATCGACTCATAATGGACAAAGCCTCAAGCCAACCTTCACGCGTCCTTGACGCGCTCATGGGTGCTTTAGACGCGCCCCAAAGCCCATTACATGGAACCCCGGCCAAAAGGGCACCTCTACAGAGCTTAAATGCTCCAAACGCGGAGCCGGGTGGCTCCAATCTTAAGAAACGCGGGCGGCCACTCGATATCGCGCGCGAAATCCAGGCGAATGCGGCTGAATCATCTGGTGCCGCTGGGGACGCGCAGTTCCTCTCCAGCTCGTTCAGATCGTCGCCTCAGGTGGCCGGCGGATTCCAGCTGAACTACGACCGCGAGACGCCAATACGAGCCATTGATGTCGGGGGCCCCGACCAGGAGGAGCGGTAGGAAAGCGCACGTCTCATACTGTTTATGGCTGAATTTTTTCAGAATGGCCGACTTTGTTACTCGGTCGATCGATAATCTGAGCCACGGTCTTACTGTCACACAGGCCATGAAAGAACTGGGATTGGCAGAGTAAGAAAAATGCTTCATTTTTCGTTTTTATACTGACCAGCTTCAGCTCCAAAGACATTCTTCCTGGACTGGAGATACGCCTTTTGCCGCACCAAGCGATCGGCGTCGCGTGGTATGCTTGCCATCTGCTATCTATTCCCATTGCATGGTGCTCACATACCGCAGGATGCTTAAACGCGAGAAGAGTCATGACAAGGGTGGGATTTTGGCCGACGATATGGGTGTACGTTGTGCATCCCACTGACTATTTGCATCTGACATCCTCGCAGCTGGGAAAGACTGTGCAAATGATAGCCACCATGACCATGAACCCGCCAGCGGAAGAAGAAGAGGCCCGCACCACGCTCATTGTGGTTCCTGCGGCCCTTCTCCAGCAGGCACGTATCCTTCTTTTGTGGCGGACAATCGCTGACCCAATATATAGTGGAAGGATGAGATCGAAACCAAAACCAATGAGATCTTCACTGTGCGCCTTCATCATGGCAAGGACAAACTCAAGGTGGGACTTTGGGCGGCGGGATGGTCGCTTCACTAACAGAACCCAGAAAACATCCGAGGTTGGCGACTACGACGTGCGTCAGCCGTTCTTCCCCTCTGCATGGCTCACGCGCGCGCGATCAGGTCATCATCACAACGTACCAGACCCTCAGCCTGGACTTCCACATCCCAAAGGACGTGGACACGTCTGAGGAGGCGCAATGGCTTGCGAGACACGGGTACGTATCTCACTGCGCGCAGAACATAGGCTGATGCCCTCGTAGCGGCGTCCTCGCTCGCAGCAAATTCTACCGCGCCATCGCTGACGAGGCACAGTACATCCGCAACCGCTCGACTAAGGCCAGTATCAGCCTCGCCCACGTCCGCGCCAAGTACAGATGGATGCTGACCGTCCGTACCTCTCCGCTTTGTTTCCACCTAAGCTAACACATACCCCAGGGAACTCCCGTCACGAATACGCTGTAAGTTCACTCCTTTTGCCTCCTGGTCATGACCGACGTCTCTCGTGTAGCGCGGACATCTACGGGCTCTTGCGCTTCGGGCGCTTCCGGCCCTTCAATGACTGGAATGCCTTCAATGAGCATATCGTGCGTTCCTCCATTGGTACCGACTGGGGGTGTCGCTGACGTATCTTTGAAGGCTAGAGCGCAGCTTGAAGATGCCCCGCTGGCCGGCATGCGCGCGCAGCACATTTTAAAGCCGCTTCTTTTGCGCCGCACGAAGAACTCGACGCTTGAGGGAAAGCCGATTCTGACGCTGCCGCCCAAGGATATCGAGCTCGTCAGGCTCAAGTTCTCCGATGAGGAGCGCGAGGTGCGTTTAGCATCTGATCCACACCTTTGCGTTAGCGCCTAACAAGCACCGTAGCTCTATGATACGTTCGAGAAGACATCTAAGATCACCCTGAACAAGTTCATCAGGGCTGGGACCCTTGTGAAGAAGTACGTGGTCCTCCCTCGCTCTTCGTATTGCGATCTGACTCGCTATACAGCCATGCTGTGGTCTTGGTATGTCTCCTTTGGCCCTTGGTATAGATCCTCCTCACTCGCGTCTAGGTGATGATACTCCGACTGCGTCAACTCTGTTGCCACCCGTACCTCATTCTTGTGAGCCTACCTCCCCGCTTCGGAGTACCCCGGTCGCTGATATATGCATCCTAGTCAATTGCGGAGGGCAAAGGGTTCAGTGACCCAACGCTGCTTCTTGGAAGCGACACTGACAAGGAGCGTGGTCGCGCGGTCCAAGTCATGGGCCGTCAGTGGGTGGATGCAGTGAGTGCTCTCCTTTCTTGGTCTCTTAGTAAGCGCTCACCTGTACGGGCTACAGGTTAAAAAGAAGTAATCAGTCCCCCGGGACAAGAAAGATCTATACACTGACTTCCGTGATACAGGTTCCTTATTCGCGCGAGTGCGACCGAATTACTGGATGAGGACGACGAGGCGAAAGCCGACTCGTCGAATTGCCCGGTGTGCAAAGACTGTGGGCTTATTTTGCTTCTTATTTCAGCACAATTGACGCGCATTACATAGTGTTCATCGGCGAGAATGGCCGGATCCTCGCGTGTGGCCACGAAATCTGTTTCGGTTAGTGCCCTCGCTTGACTGTACGCTTTCGCGCTGACGATGTCGCAGATTGTAGTCTCGACTTGGCCAATTCTCCTATCGCACACGACGGTATTTTGTACGTCTACCCCATCTTCCTTCATCGGGGCTCTCGCTAATCCCTTTCTCCCGCAGCGGAGAGGGTGATGAAAAGCAGAATCTTGAGAGGGAGAAGGAGTACGAGAACGCAGCGGCCAAGGGGCTTCGTCCTTGTACGTCGTCTCTCAGAGAGCACACTGGTCCGAGGCTGACATAACCCTTTCGCCAGGCCCGACCTGCCACAAGATGACGGATCTCTCGCCGGGCAAGATGTTCCTGTCTTCGGCATTCGAACCGTCCGAGGATGAGCTCAGCGAGCACGCCCGATCCAAGCGGGCGACGAAACGCCCGCGGTACAACCCCTGGGACGACAATGTGAAGCGGGGCGGGTCCCCCGAGTTGTCTTTCGAGGACCGGCGGCTCGACTCCGACTCCGACGATGACATGCCCCCCTTCCCGGTCTTTTTCGCCAAGAAGAAAGAAAACGATGCACGTTCTCATATATCTTTTAACTGTGTTAGGGAACTGAAAGCTATTCGTCCAGGACGATCTGCTTGATTTGACAATGTCTGACATCTCCGGCTCCATCTCCGCGCAAGGTGGTAAAGGAAAGAGTAAGGCATCCCCTCGGTCGCAGGGCAAGAAGAAGCAGGCAAACGACGACGGCGGTGACCAGCCCTCCGCCGCGCTCATTTCGCAATGGGGCCGCGGTGACGAGGACATGGAGCCCAGCACCAAGATGCTGAAGCTGATGGCGCTGCTGAAGGAATGGAAATCCAGCGGGGACAAGACGATCTGCTATTCGCAGTGTATGTCACATCTTTCGCGTATGCCTAGTCACCGTCCACTGACCGTGTTACTAGGGACCTCCATGCTTGACCTCATCGAAATCATTTTCTCGCGGCACGGCGTTGAGAGCTTGCGCTTCGACGGGAAGATGAATCGCGAGGAGCGCGATGCGACGCTTGCTACCTTCAAGCGGCCGGGAGGACCCAAGGTTATCCTCATCAGGTAGGCATGTCTCCCTATGTGATAATTTGTTGCTAACCGATCCATGTAGCACCAAGTGCGGTAGTGTCGGGTAATTAGTGTCCTCAAATCTTGTGCCTCTCATCTTGACGACTCGCTGTATCTAGGCTGAATCTAGTCTCTGCAAACCGTATCGTCAAGTATGTATTGTATTTACCTCGTATTCAGGATACGCTAACATTTTCTCTGCAGTATGGATTTGAGGTATCATCAACCCTGTTTGTTACTCTTGCGCCGCGCGGTGCTTACTTTTCTTGCTAGCTGGAATGCTGCGGCGGAGACTCAAGCATATGATAGGTGAGCTTCTGCTTATTAGTACCAATTCCACAGTTGCTCACAACTCTCTGCATCTCAGAGCCCATCGTATCGGCCAGGACAAGCCGGTCTGGGTCAAGCGGCTCGTCGTCGAAAATACCATCGAGGAGCGGTAGGTCTAATGCTTTGACCAAAATTTTATCTCACTGACGTGTCATAGTATGCTCCAACTGCAGGTTCGTTCTTCATATCTAGCAAAACATTTAACTCCATGCTTATGATCACGAAAACAGGACGTCAAGTCGGGCCTCGCTGATGCGGCACTCGGGGAGGGTACCGGTGCCCAGCTTCACAAAATGAGTGTCAAGGATATCAAACTGGTACACCCTCCCTCCGACTACATGTCAACTACTGGTTCTTACGCACGCTCTTTCAGCTCTTCGGAATGTCGCAGCCCCAGGTTGATCCACGGGCGCGTAATAATAACAACAATAATTCGGACAGTGATTAGTTTGCCATGGCCCATGTCGATCAACGTTACATAATTTTCTAGCCTTTCTGTATAATCTTATACCTCTACGGAACATGCAGCTTCCTTCTCACACATTTACTTGAGAAGAGAAAAAAAGTTCCTATTTTACATCCAAGTACAACGGGCACAACTATTTGATCCAACCAGACTAAAAATCCTGAGCTTAGGTCCCGAGCAAACGTACGAGTTTTTGTTGTCTAACGATTTGAAGTTGTCACAGACATCACTGCTGAAGTAGTGCTGGCCAAAAAATATAATACGGTGAAATATATTTGAATATATTCGGATATGCGATAGTATTAGAAGCAGTGTGTGGCCAAAGACGAGCACACCGCCCATAGTCGTACGAGTGACTCGGGGGCTTTTCCATCTCTGCGAACTCCTCGGAACCCAACAGCCATCTGGTCGAAGAGCGAGTCCGAGGTGATCGTCCAGGTTTCCATAGAGGAACCTTGAAACTAGGAGACTGCGTGTTTGTGCATATTAGGAGTTGCTGAACGAATGTTATGCTAATGCTGCGCGGGGAGGGGGGGTTGAGCCCGGGAACGATGGGCCCGACGCAATCGGAGGGGTGCCGGGCGTGCGTCGGGTGGGGACTCAGGTATGATAGGAGACTGCGTGTCTGCGCATATTAGGAGTTGCTGAAAGAACGTTATGGGGGAGGGGGGGCTGAGCCCGGGAACGATGGGCTCGACGCCATCACCGGAGGCGTGCCGGGCGTGCATCGGGTGAGGACTCGGGCGGGGAAGGGACGAGTCGTGCGGCCCTGCGCGTGTTGGCGAGGAGGTGAGGGGGAGCTCGACGCACACCGCTGCCGCAGATGCACGCATCAGCCCCTCGTGGTGCGCCAGCACGTCCGCTTCGTCCAGGCCCAGCTCCCAGTCGAGCACGTCGAGGAACTCCCGCTCTATCCTCGTCACATCACGCTTGCCGAACGCGCCCGTGCACAACGCCCAGTACACGTTCTTCAGGGTCAAGTCATTCGTGTACTTGGATGCGCACATGAGCGCGCCGAGGAAGACGCGCTCCAGCGCCCACTCCTCGAAGACGATGTGGAGGTGCGGGCGCGCGCGCACGACGTACACCAAAGAGACAAGGATGGTGGCGGGGGAGACTTCGGCGCGCGCGAGGACGGCGGAGACGAAGGAGGTGAACTTGGCGTGGTAGGGCGAGCGGGGGGTGCCGTGGAGCGCGTCGGCGCGGTCCATGGCATAGTCGACAGTCTCGGAGACGCAGTCGACGACGTATTCTACGGCAAGGAAGGAAGATGAGAACCAGAAGGAGGATGGGAATGAAACAAAGACATACCGATGACAGGTTTGGAGAGCTTGATGTCGACGAGCTGGAGGAGCTCGTGGGAGTGCATGGACGGGTCGACGAGGGAGGCGGCGTGCACGGGCGAGCTCCGTCTGCTGCCACTGCCTGGACTTGAGGCGCTTGAGCTAGGCGACGAAGACGAGTGCCCAAACACCCGCTCGAAGTTAAACCCGCCGCTGCAGAGTCGACAGTTGAACTCCTTCGGATTGCCGACACAGGCACTGTGGCTCCAAAATTTGCATCCCTGACACTTGACCGTGGAGTGAGACCCGGGATCTGCGATAGTGGGTAGATGAGCGAGCGGTGACCATACCAAATACATTGTTCTTACTGGGATCACCACAGATACACCGAAAGAGCTCATGCAAACCCACGACCTCGTTGCAAACGGAGCAAATCTCCAGTGGACTCGGTGCATCATGGGATACCACAGCACTATCGTGAGTCGTGGGCGCGAGAGTGATTTCTTCGCGGACGTATCCCGCGCAACGGTGGGCGCTTCGCCCATCTATTAACGCTAATTTATTGACGGGCTTCATATCGAGAGCCAGAGTAATTTGGCTGGCGACAGTAGCTAAGGACTGCCGACCGCGATCTATTGTTCGCCAGACGTACTCTCGCCGGGGTGGAACGGGAGGCGCCGCTTCTTGAATTTCTGGCGAAAGTGATTCATGAGACGGGAGTGAAGATGGCGGGAATGGCGTCCATAATTTTTGAGTAACGGAAGGCCGGTACGAGAGGTCGAGAACCACAGGATTCCTCTCGATATTCTCGTCTGCAGCATATAGGTAAGATAATTACGCAGTGGTAGGTATCTGAATGCCAACTCACTGTGCAACAAGCGATTGGCTGACCTTAAGACCTTGATGCAAAGCGTTCAATATCCGAGGTGCAGTCGCTCCGGAACAATAACTGGTACCTTTTGACACAGCGCATTAAAGACATCCCAAGACCTGGTGGTATTATCTTCCGGCTGTTGATCGTCGGGAAAAGCAGATTCTGTTGACGTGGGTGGGTTAATGCTAATCAAGAACCGGTCGTCGATGTCGAGAAAAACATCAAAGTTCTACCGCAGTCAGACAGCTGTAATCACGGAAGACATATATCCGTACCTCAGCTCCCAGAGACGCCAGTGATATTCCCTGAGCACTGAGATAGTTCATGCCCGACTTGAATTGACAGATAAAGTTGGGTGAAAATGGCGGCGGAGAGTTTATTGGACATACCGAAAGTCCAGCAATCTATGATTCGGTGAGGCGCAGTAATTGAACTCTGTTATGTAAATTTAAAAAACCATTTTAAAGCCCAGAGTGATGCTCTTCGTAAGATTGTTCTGCAGAGCAGCCGCCAGCGGGCCTTCAGCAGTCTTCCAATGAGCTATGTTGTCCTCAGTCATGGGCAACACGTTAACTTGTTGATATATTACCATCTTCATAAGCAATAAAGTGTTTCAGGGACGCCGGAGCTGAGATGCCTTCAATCCGCAGCACGTTGGGATGCCTGGAACTGGTTAGATGCTAATATTGCCCGAGTTTTGCACACACATAAGTCCTTTCAAGAGCGCCACCGTCGATTCCAATTGCTTCGTTCCCTCTATTTCAGCCAAGAGAAAGACTGGTATATGATGTGCATACCTCCCGAACCTTCGGGCCTGCATTGAAGACTTTGACGATAAGTGCGCGACCCTTTGCTTCGCCAGCATGAAGGAAGTATCCTGGCCCGCTCCCAATCTCAAGAGTGAGCTTAAGGTGTCTGCTTCGGATGACCTGTGGTAATATTAAGCCTTGCTTCCCGACAGGTATGTGGTCTTCGCGACCTCGATCCCACCCTCCTCTTCCAGCCGACGAGTTATGGGTTCTCGTAATGCCAGCAAATCTGGTAAATCTTGAGAGAGAGAGATGGGTGAGATTTGCCCTCTCCTAAGGCACGACATGATATCCACCTTCGATGGCTTCCCGATGGCGCTTTTTCCCGTAGATATAGATGACGTTCGAATTGCCGTGGATATTGGTGTACACGCCGTCTCCTAAAGTGAAATGGTCGGCATTCGAGATGAACGACATCTGGCGACTGGGGACGTGGTGGTCTGTAGACGACAGCACCACTGCAGCTTCACAGTTCTCGGACAAGGCGATACAGGCTGTGCAACCTCCCTGCAGAGCCGCCGATATGCATTTGAACTTTGAAGTATGTAGGTGCGGTTTAGTTGTGGTGCGTTATTTCAGTCTTGTGTCTGGTAATTGGGTCAAATTATCCCTAAATTCGGGAAATCCAGTGGGCACTTTGGAAATTGGGGTGAATTACCAAAGGAGGATTATCCTGATGTAGAATGACAATCGTGTGACGCGACCGTCACGTCACCACCTATTTTTACTGCTCAGTGCTCGCTTCAAGCTCGAAGCTGGTCAAAGCGGAGCCCTCCCGGCTGCCCTTTGTATTTTCATCGCAAAGCTAGCTATGCTTATCATTCCGGGACCCTCTGTTTTCTCGATACCAAAGCGGGAGGCTTGCTTGAGAGAAATTCAAAAAAGATGTTCGTTCGTCCTTTCTGTCGATGCGATCTGGGTCCATCTAGTCAAAGCAACTTCCTACGCGGCAGCGGAAGGACTTGATCGTCCCAAATCGACCTCGAGGACTGCCCTGAATCGCGTTCTAGGATACGGGGATGACCTGAAATTGGAAAATACGGACACCCAGTTTGCGAGCGGTCGCAATGTAGTCTTTGTAACTCCCAGGCATGGATCCGTGTCGCCTTGGTCGAGCAAGGCTACCGACATTGCTGAAATATGCCATCTGTCGAATTTTGTGCAAAGACTCGAGCGCGGGATGGCTTTCGTGTTCACCACACTCGACGATCGCGTGCTAGGGGACGAAGATGTGCAAGGCTTCGCGTCACTTATCCATGACCGGATGACGCAGGTGGTGCGCCTTTCGCCGCCAAGCGACGGGGACATTTTCGGCTCAGAGGGCTTCAGGCCTCTTCGCACCGTCGATCTCAAAGCGGGGGACAACCCCAAAGCCAGTCTCATATCCGCGAACAAGGAACTTGGCCTCGCACTCGCTGAAGATGAGATGGATTATCTCGTCGACGCGTATGGTGATGGTCGCAATCCCACCGATGCAGAGCTCTTCATGTTCGCTCAGGTCAACTCTTGTCTCTCTAGAGACGCGTCTGTGGTTTTAACTCCTTCCTGAAGGTCAACTCGGAGCATTGCCGCCACAAAATATTCAACGCGTCGTGGACTATAGATGGAAACACTATGGACTCGTCCCTGTTCCAGATGATCAGGAATACCGAGAAGATCAGCGGCAGTAACACCATCTCTGCCTACTCCGACAACGCCGCCGTCCTTCAGGGGCACACCGCCCCTCGATTCAGCGTTGTTCCCGGCCCCTCTAAAAACGATATAGCCAATCTCTACCAATCGCACGACGAGGAAATGCCTATTCTCATCAAAGTCGAAACTCACAACCATCCCACCGCTGTATCACCCTACCCAGGAGCAGCGACGGGTTCTGGGGGTGAAATCCGTGACGAGGGTGCGGTAGGCAGAGGGTCGAAGCCGAAAGCCGGGCTCTCTGGGTTCACCGTCTCCAATCTCCTCATACCTGGATTCCAGCAAGAGTGGGAGAGCGACTTTGGTCGGCCAGCACACATCGCGTCTGCCTTCGACATCATGATCGAAGGACCCCTCGGTGCCAGCTCATTCAACAACGAATTCGGGCGCCCAGCATTAACGGGATATTTCCGCACATTCTCGGAGCGTGTTCCCACTGCGGACGGCGGGCGGGAGATTCGCGGCTACCACAAGCCGATCATGATTGCAGGCGGATACGGGAACGTGCAGATGAAGTTTGCCAAGAAAGACCACATCACACCGGGGGCGAAAATTGTCGTTCTCGGTGGGCCTGGGTTATTGATAGGCCTTGGAGGGGGGGCGGCTTCGAGCCAGGTCTCGGGAGCTAGTTCTGCTGAGCTCGACTTCGCGTCTGTGCAGCGGGATAACCCAGAGATGCAGCGCCGATGCCAGCAGGTCATTGACGCATGCGTTAATCTATGCGATGCGAGTCCGATCGAGAGCATCCACGACGTTGGCGCAGGCGGGTTGTCTAACGCGCTCCCAGAACTCGTCCATGACTCCGGTCTTGGGGCGATCTTCGAGATCCGGGATATCTTGATGGCCACTTCGTCCGTGTCGCCGATGGAAATCTGGTGCAACGAAAGTCAGGAGCGCTACGTTCTCGCCATCTCCCCAGACAAGGCAGATGCTTTCAAAGCGATTGCCCTGCGGGAGCGATGTCCCTTTTCTATCGTCGGGGGTCGCAACACAGGAGGAAGACTTGATCGTCACCGACAGCCACTACTCCAATGATGTGGTTCGCCTCAAAATGTCGACTCTGTTTGGGAAACCACCGAAGATGTCGCGAACGGCCACTACGCTGGTCCCGAAGCTCATTCCGTTCGACTCGAGTCTTTCGTCGTACCTCCCGGCTGCTAATACAATCGGGGAGCGACTTTCTCTTGCAGTCAATCGCGTCCTTCGTCTGCCGTCTGTCGCCTCCAAATCTTTCCTCATTACGATTGGCGACAGATCCATCACTGGTCTCGTGACCCGCGACCAGATGGTCGGCCCATGGCAGGTCCCCGTAGCGGACGTTGCTGTAACGCGCTCCTCGTACGGCTTCGATGTTCTATGTGGAGAAGCGATGGCGGTGGGCGAGCGGACTCCAGTGGCGCTCGTCAACCCCGCAGCGTCTGCGCGCATAGCTGTCGCCGAATCTCTCACCAATCTCGCTGCGGCGTTCGTGGGGGACATATCGCAGGTGAAGCTCAGCGCAAATTGGATGTGTGCGGCGTCGAAGGAGGGGGAGGGAGCTGCGCTGTACGAGGCTGTGAAGGCTGTCGGAATGGAGCTGTGTCCTGCGCTGGGAGTAGGGATTCCTGTCGGCAAGGATTCGATGTCCATGTCGATGAAATGGCGGGAAGGGGTCGAACAGCGCGAGGTCAGCGCGCCGCTGTCGTTGATCGTGACGGCCTTTGCGCCAGTGGAGGATGTCGGAAGGACGTGGACACCGCAGCTGCGCACTGATATAGAAGAGCCTACTATACTCGTCTTTTTCGATCTTGGGAATGGCAAGGCCCGCTTAGGCGGCTCTGCCTTGGCTCAGGTATTCCGGGAGATAGGCTCTGAGGCGCCGGACGTGGACGACCCCTCCCACTTGAAGGCTTTCTTCCAGGCTTCTCAGAGGATTAGAAACACTGAGCCGGGCCTTATCCTCGCGTATCACGATCGGTCCGATGGTGGCTTGTTCACGACGGTTGTGGAGATGTCGTTCGCTGCTCGGACGGGTGTACGCCTTTCCATCGATTCTCTTCCCACTGCCGATGACCCTATCTCCACGCTCTTCAACGAGGAGTTGGGCGCTGTCGTCCAAATTCGTACCGCGCACCTTGGGACGCTCACGAGTGTCTTCGTCGACGCAGGTTTCCCGGCGTCGTTGATTCACGTCATCGGGGACGTCAGCACGTTGTCTGCGGACCAAGCATTTACCGTTGTCCACCGTTCTGAAGAGATTTTCGGATCAACGAGGCAGGAATTGCAGCAGATGTGGGCGGAGACTTCGTTCAAGATGCAGTCTCTCCGAGATGACGCCGCCGCAGCCCAACAGGAATTCGACCTCATCGCCGATGTTTCCAATACAGGGCTTTATTACGACCTCAAGTTCTCCTATTCGCCCTCGCGCGACTACTTCCGCCGGCCGAAAGTCGCGATCCTTCGGGAACAAGGCGTGAATGGGCAAGTGGAGATGGCTTGGGCGTTCACGGCTGCCGGATTCGACGCTGTTGACGTCCATATGAGCGACATTATTGGTGGCACGACCCAGCTGAGCGACTTCCGCGGGCTCGCCGCTTGTGGGGGCTTCTCATACGGGGACGTTCTCGGTGCCGGGAGGGGATGGGCTCATTCTGTGCTCATAAACACAACCGCTCGGAGCGAATTCACGGCATTCTTCGAACGGGATGACACATTTACTCTCGCGGTCTGCAACGGATGCCAATTCCTCAGCCACCTGCGCGAGATAATCCCTGGTGCCCATGATTGGCCTGACTTCAAGCCCAACAGAAGCGAGCGCTTTGAGGCGCGCGTTGCGATGGTCGAGGTGGTTGACAGCGATGTCTCTCGCTCGTCTGTCTTCTTGCGCGATATGGCTGGCTCACGGCTGCCGATCGCCGTTGCCCATGGCGAGGGACGTGTATCTTTTACTGAATCGGGACCTCAGCAACTACTCGACTCGCAGGGGCTGCTCGCTGTGCGATACGTTGACGCACAAGGGGCGCCGACGGAAGTCTACCCTGCGAATCCCAACGGCAGTCCCGGCGGCATCACTGGCGTTCACACCCCCGACGGCCGCGTCCTGGCCTTGATGCCCCACCCGGAGCGAGTGGTGACCCTCGAAAGCAACAGCTGGTACCCGCCCTCGCTTGCCGAGGAGTGGGGGAACGTCGGCCCTTGGTTCCAAATATTCCAAAACGCGCGCAAGTGGTGCCATTAGGCAAAGTGAGTGCCCCCCTTACGTTTCGAGTCTCCCTTCAACAACGCACGCCAACAGAGCCTCTGCGACTAGAAAAAATAAAAATGTATCATAGTAGCTAGAGTAGATGTCATTTGTACGCGTGTAGTTGGGCTCCAATCGACGATACGTAGGGCAACAAATCTGCCAGGACAATCCTACTGATTTTCCTGCGTTCGGTTTCCGGTGGATGACTTACATGTCATACTTGAGCTGAAGGCGCGGTCCTTTTGTTTCGTTATGGTTTCAACCAACAGAAGGGAAGAGCCTCCGTCGTAAACGTATGTTTCATCTGTTCACGACCAAATCCACCATAGTCTCTCAGGCGACAGACGCTTTATAATTAACGGATCTAACTCGTACCTCTCAGGAAATGGGGACAACAATTAAAATAATTCAATTAATCTGGCTGGTCAAAAGGTTACATCGTTTACTAGTTTGTCTAGTCGCTCTGTACAATCCTATATCTCCGCGGAATCTATTGTACTATATTGACGAAGAGAGAAGAATGGGATCAGACCGAAGCCTCGAAGCCCTCGACACGGACAGGAAACGTCACCTCACTTCCTGCCGCGCAATGCTATCGATCCCGTCCTGATCCAGTAGTACCCCGTCGTCGCTCGCGTCTTCCTCCAGGTTCTCGTCCTCGAATCCCTCCACCTCCTCCTCCCCATCGAAATCCTCATAATTGCCCCTAAATCCGTCGCTCTCGTGTCCTCCAGATCCATCCGTGTCAAACCCGGAGCCAGGGCCAGGACTTGTAGCCTCTACGTCCGTGGCAACGAGCCGTGGCGCGGTGGCTGCGCCGCCCATCCAGGGGTCGTCCCATAGATCGACGAGCTTCGCACGTCGCTTCGGATCGCGGACCAGCAGCCGCGTCACAATACCGTGCGCCCCCTCGCTCTCCACAAGCCGCACACCCGCCAGCTCCTCTTCCTCCTCCCCGTCCCCCTCCTGCTGCGCCACCGCCACCCGTGCCGGCCACTCCCACTCCCCCCGCGCAATACTCATCAACCAATGCCGTCTCGCAGCCTCCCCGCCGCCCCTCCGCCCGCCCTCGCGCCCAATACGCCCCCCAGCACCAACAGCCCCATCCACACCCACAATCTCAACTCCATCCGCGCTGCCCTCCCCAAACGGCAGGCGCCGCGCACACAGCGCGTACAGCACCACCCCGCACGCCCACGCGTCCGTCTCGCGCGCGTCGTACCGCCGCCCGCTGATCACCAGCTCCGGCGCCGCGTAGGCCTCGCTCCCGCAGCGCGTGCTGAGCAGCGGTGCGCCCGTGTCGATAAAGCGCGCGAGCCCAAAGTCTGTCAGCTTGATGAGCGCGCCGCTGGTCGGCGCGAAGGCGAGCGGAAAGGGCGCCGTGAGGAGGATGTCTGGGGTTGGCGTCAATGGTGATTACAACGGGGACAAGAAAAAAAAAGAGGGAGAGGTAGGAACGAGCGAACGCACTCTCGAGCTTGACGTCGCGGTGCACAAGGCCGACACTGTGCATCCACGCGACGGCGCGGCAGAGCTCGGCCCACATGCGGCGCAGGAGAGACTCGGTGAGGGCGGCGTGTGCGGGGTCGCTGTTGACGAGGCCGAGGAGGTCGCCGCCGGGGAGGTACGGGAGGACGAGGACGTGGAAGGAGGGCGTAGTGAGGTGGGTGAGGAGGGAGGTGATGTTGGGGTGCGAGATGTGGCGGAGGACCTCGACTTCGCGCACGAAGCTAACGCGGGTGCGGTCGCGTTCCAGGACTTCCTCGCGCGAGGAGCATGCAATGGCGAGAGAGCGGGCGGTCATCTTGAGGGCGACGAGCCGCGTGGAGGGGAACGCGGAGGAAGAGGGCGAGGAGGTGGTCGAGGAGGGATGGTCTTCTGCGCGAAGGTTTTTTGCGGCGCCGAGTGGGCGCACGCCGGAAACGCGGACGTGGCGCAGTGAGTTGGTGCGGGAAGGGGGGAGTGAGCCCTCTCTGCGCAGATTGCGGACGCTGCGCCGATTTCGCAAGACCAGAGGGTCGGTGGAGAGGTCTTCGGCGAGCCACACGCTGGAGAACGCGCCCATACCGAGCGGTTGCGTGAGTCGGAGGGTGGTCTCTGACCACGCCGACGACGAGGGGACGTTGAGCGTCGGAACTGCCTCGGGGGATTCTGGTGGCAGTCCAGAGAAGGAGACCGAATGAGGACTGATTGTTTCTGGGAGACCAGATATTCCAGACAGCGGTGACTGGGATATAGGTGAAGACGACTGCGAAAACGAGGTCACGATCCCCGAGGTAGCCGTCGAGACGGTGCGAGAACGCTGGGGGACGCGGGCACGGATTATTGAGCCAATGGCGAGTTCCTCGCGCGGGGAAAGGCTCTGTGGCTTGGGCGTGGCGTCGGCATCGTCGGGCGGTAGGGCAGATAGTGGACTAGGCGTGCTGCTGAGGTCCTGTAAATTGCGGGGATTGAGATCTAGCCATAAGAAGTCCCGCTTCTTAACAGGCTCTTCCTGGGTGGTGGATATAATGGGAACGGTGATCGTGCTGGTGCTTGCATTGGCACTGGGAGGGCGCGGCGAGGGTGGACGTGTAGAAAACGGGGAGGCGAAAAAAGAGTGGGTTTTCGTCCCTGGGCTGATATAGTCGGACGGACCATCATGAAGCGAGGGAGATGGGAGCGAGGATAGCTCGGAGCCGGAGAAGGCAGACGAAAGCGAGGTGGACGTAGAGCTGCTGAGACCTGAAAGACGCGGGGATGAGGACACTGACGAGGAGGGAGAAGACAGCGCCATGGGCGAGGTCGGAGGTCCTGCACACCTAAATCACCCCGCGTCAACGATGACAAGAACAGAGATATGTACGAGATAAAAATATTTTTCACACAGCGGACCGCGGCTTATCGCGATTGGTTCAATAAGCTTCCGCGTTGATGCGATAACCAATCTCCTGACTCTGCAGTGTCTGCACTGGCTCTACTCCGTCTCCGACGGCCTGCGGAAGTACAATCAGCTCTCGTTCTTGAATCTCGCTGGCCCACAACAAATGCGGTTGTAATCTGCACATAATATCTGTTCCTGAGCCACTTGTATCCTCGGCAACAACAAAGTTCGATGAATTTCGTGATCAAACGGAGAGCCACGTTCGTCGACGGCCCTCGTTGTTTTGCGACAAGAATAGGGATTCATGTCAATACAACACTGAGCTCCGAGCCATCCATCTCACGAGGACTGGTCTGGATGCTTCGAAACACGGCATGCCTCCTATGCTCCGAGACGATTCCGACATGGATATTTGGCGGGGTGAACGGTGGCACAGGGCCAACGGTCCAGGTCCAGGTCCATACGGCGCGTCAAATGCTAACCGCTAACCGCTAAAACTTCATGTCCGAGCGCATGGATCCATACGGCGCTATAGCTGGGAACCGCAAGATCTGCATTGGACACGTCGCCCAAGCATATTAACACACCATAATCTTCTCTTTAGGTGCAGGCGCTTGGTGATAGCACCAGAAACAATTGGAAGACAAGTCCATGCAGAACTAGGACTTACGAGGCTTTCGGGCACCGGGCGATATATTGCTTGGACTTGAAGAAGGTCCTCGTCTGATACAGAAAGCGCGTCGTTGTTGTGGATAGGAGCCCCAATTCCGTGAGCAGAACGCGACTTGTGGATGGGAAGAGAGGTAGAGCTATTATCACGTTTTTTTATGTAACGAGTAACAACCCGCGCCTACCCGCGCCTGGTGCTTCGGAGACCTGTTCTTACACAGAGAGATTCTCTCTGATTCAAAGACCACGAATGTCGGTTGGAAAGAAGTAGAAACGACGTCCAAATGTAATCATATCAATGTTATGCTTCAGTCCTTATTAGCACCACAAATCTGAGCAGCGAAATTAGTCCAACACCACTTCGGTATTCATGTTGGTAACCATCATCTTTCCTGCCCGTGCGAGCGAAGGGGGGAGCAACAAAGAAATTGGGAGCCAAATTTCGAATCGGCGCGGGGATCCTGCACCTCATGGCGAAAGTGTTTTTCGTCCGCAAGCAACACATAATTATAACATCACGAAGACAAGAGGGTAGTATCTGGAGACACGCACTCAACCAGCATCTCGTGAAAGAAGTGCTTAGACTCACGGCACATGCAGAAGTACGGGTGCGGGTGACCCGAAGATTATTACCTGCTCATAACAATCACCCATGTATATTCCACCACTGATCTCTCTGCGACACAATCTCAAAAAACGATACAGACGAGTCGCGGACGAAACGCACCTGTCTCCCTTCCAACGCGCGAAATTTAATTCCCCGCGTATTGCACATATCTCGCAAACTGGATATGTGAGGATGATCCTTGTACTTGAACCAATCAAAGATCTCCAGGGACGGGAAATCCAGGAGCTGCTCAATCAACGGGCCCAGGCGGAACGCGCGTGCATCATGCCTGGACCTCGGCTGGCCCGCGATGGTCAGCTCCTTGATTGTTCGCGGAAGAGCCGCCAGCAGCTGAGGACTTGGATATACGTGGGAATGAAAAGATTCGAGCCGCGTGCAGAGGCGGAGAAGGTCCACATCTGAGTGGGGAGTGATTCCGAGCCCGAGAGAGCGTAGATGTGGCCCATGTGTGGGAAAAATGGCCCGTAATGAGTCGGGAGATATAGCCCCTCCGTACCAGAAGGATTGGAGATGGGGTGTGTCAGGGCCATTGGGGGGCGCCGTCAGCGAGGAGAGACATGCGCTTACGTCGCTCGCATACGTGTCGAACCTCACGGATGTGAGAGGTGCCTTGGGTGCAGGTGTAAAGGGGACCAGGGGTGCGGTAGAGTGGTCGTAGATCTCAAGCATGCGGAGCGTCGGTATGGACGCCACGAGGCGGTGCATTCTGGATGCATTCTGTGCAGGAGATCCAGTATACTGCCCAACCTCGATCCGCAGCGACGTAAGGTGAGGGTTGGTGCTCTGAAGTGCGAGGAGCGTCTCCTCCTCGAATGCACAGTCAGTGGTCGAAACATCCAAGTGACGCAGATTTTTGGTTCGAGAGAGCGCCAAAGCGAGATCGCTTGAAGATGTAGCTGTGCCACATAGGAAGGTGATGGCGTGAACACTATCAGCCAGGTACTGCCCAACTTCAGTGGACAAATAGATGGCTCCGAGGAACGATGACATTCGATTGAATCTTGGCCGACGGATGATCAAGCCGGTAGTGTTATAGTCTGAATAGAGAACTGACCGCACCCTTGGATCGTTATGAATCTTGACCTTTCGGAAGAGTAACCTCTGCGCATAACGAGACCAAGCCTTGCAGACGATGCTGCATGAAGCTAGAGTAGCGTAAGGCGGATCAGGGGTAGACAGAGCGTCCAAGATTTCTAGGATGAGCTCGGTAGTCAAAGTCGGCGCCATGGTGAGCGTCAAGCGGCGGATTCTAAATCAGGCAATTTGATGGTAGTTTGGCCGGCTGAGACCGGGCAGCATGATTAGGGACTTGTGGTGACTCAGACCGGAATACCTCCGTCTCCGTGGGTGTTCTGGCTTGCAGGCGCCAGCGCTAGAACTCATCAGTGAGTCAGTGACAATGTGCAAATCCGAAACTTGCATAAGGCGCGTGGTTTGCCCGCAGTTATCCGCTCCCCATTCTCAGGCGCGAACATATTGTATGGCAGATCTTGCAACTTTAAAATAGCTTGGAGCCACATCCGAGTCGTCGAGGGCTGCTTCCTACCACATCCTTTCAAAATCTGGCACAATGCCGTTCCCCCGCCTCTTCAAACGACATAGGACTACTTGTGCCTATGACGACGCCGAATCGCCGTTACAGCCTCCAAGGCTCATATCTGGACGAAATCAATGCCATGCATCTCTTCCAGCTCCGGATCTTCGCCGCGGAATGTCCCTTCCATTGCTGGGAGCAGCGCCGAATACATTTTCCCAGGATCGTGACGCGTCTTTAAACACTGTGCCTGGAAAAGCACCGGTTGGCAACAGCTCTCTAGTTATTCCAGGCGTGAGCAATTCGAAAGGATTACCGCCTACTCCGACCTCTGCCGGGCCCAGCCCTGCGATGTCCAACGACCCAGATGGCATGGGAGCCATGTGGAAAGGCATCGAGAATAAGGACGCCAATATATCGAAAGGGGAGAAGACGTTGAATAAACTATCCGATTTCGCAAGTGCGTAAAACTCCACTTCTATCTTACGAGACCGACTGATGGACTTGTAGCCGGCGCTGTTGAAACCACTACCGGCGTGGTCGGATTCGTCAAGGGTGTCATCGCGAGCGAAGAACTTCAAGCGATAGGGAAACGATTCTTGAAGGGGTTCCGGCTATCATAAACGCTCTTGAAACGTTGACAGAAGTTCACCCGTTCCTTAAAGGTGATTCTAAATTCATCTAGATTTATTATTCATCTTTACCCGATTTTTTTAGACTCGTGAAACCAGTCGACGTTGGCTTGGGTGATAAGACAGCGGGCCGCGGCGGAAATATACGGATTAGGAAACAGAACAAACAGGAACAACATCGGAGCAAATACAAACAAGAGGATCACCCTGCCAACGGACTGGGCGCGCCCGTCGCCGTTTTTGGTGATGGTGATTTTCCCTGCCAATCAAGAGGTCTGAACTTTGAAAAAAAATCGTCGAAAATGTCAGAAAAAGTGTCCCGAAGTTCCTAATAGAAAGTTGGATAACTTTTGATTCTCTACTGAATGAGCCAAACATGTTTTTGGGTGAAAAAAATGAATTTAGATGAGATATAGGGGTCGCCATCATTGCTGTCCGAGCTGTCACAAAATAACTCATTGCAGTGTTGTCGCTCCCCTTAGGCCCGATTTTCTGCGCCTCACACACTTGTAAATCATTGTATGTGCTACTGCCATCTTGTTTATCATCCACTGGGATCAATTAAAGCTAAATTTCACCCAGAAAACATGTTTGGCTCATTCAATAGGGATTCAAAAGTTATCCAACTTTCAATTAGGGGCTTCGGGACACTTTTTGTGAGATTTTCGACGAATTTTTTCAAAGTCCCGACCTCTTGATTGGCAGGGAAAACATCCATCACCCAAACTGACGACGGGGGAGCCCAGCCGGTTCAGGTGATGATCAAGCCTTGGCGAGATCGTGTCATCATGATGACACTCACCGGGCCGGCTGGGGACGAGCCTACGATTTTTTTAACGGCGTATCTCCCGTTCAAGCTCATTTATCACCAGTAAGAACCACTGCTCAATTAATCGTTTTCGTCTAACTCGCCCCTCGATAAAGAGAGACTCGACGATGTGAGAATGACCAGAAGAGAGGCATCCTATTTGAGAAAATCAAAGACGTCATGCTCGTCCTTCTCGAGTCGGAATTTCAGCTCTTTCTTCGAGGAAAAAAAATTAACTAAATATTACAGATTAAAGGGCTTCGCTCCAGACGATACTCGGACTACTCCTGAGGGAAAACCTATCCTTAGTCGCCTCGCGAACATCTGCATGGACATGTGAAAGGATATCGAGGAGTGTTATAACGGTAAGTACTCAAAATTTATGCGTACCAGGCTTAATTCCCTCACGTTTATATAAAGTGCTCAATGCCCAGGATAAACACTCGGTTGCGATTAAGTTTCTCAAAGCCTCAAGTTGGAATGCTGAACTAGCCCGGTATGGGAGTCGCTTCGAGACCAGGCGTGGGGAGCCCAGTTTCACCTGACAAATGCGGACGGCTGTTACTGCAGAAGAGACGAACAAAATGTGCGTTGCTTCTTCTTTGTTTTACCAAAAAAATCTAACTTCGCCCAAACAGCATGAAAATGTCAGTGAGATTTTGCGATCGATGCAAAAAAAAACATCGAGTTCGAAAAATCCAGCATGATCGAAGTGTTCCAAACGATTATGACCTCGCGTGATCGAGATATGGCGCAATGGATTAAGAATAACGGTGGCGACGCGAAAACAATTCTCGGGGATGACACCAAATGCGCCGCCATGATCAAATACAAGGCGTCTATTGCGAGGATATACAAGATGTAGAACACAGGCACATTTGATGTGTAGCACATTTCTGTTAGATTCGGCACATATTTGAGAATGTGCTATTGGGTTTGACGGCTACATCAGCTGTGCCGGTTGCAACTCGTCGAGTCATAATTTGCCGATGCTGACTGAGGGTTGAGACACAAGAACAAGAGGCGCATATACTTAAAGGGCTAACCCAGTGTCAGTATTCTTTCGAACTGTTTCTCGCCGTTAATGACAACGATGGCAACCACTGTTATAGTCCTACCACCTTACACACCATCTACACCAGTTCCGTCCTACTCTCCCGAGCCTGCTCACGACGAGAGGAGGGTAGAGCATAGTCCATGCAGAACTAGGACTTACGAGGCTATCGGGCACCGGCAATATATGCTTGGACTTGAAGAAGGTCCTCATCTGATACAGAAAACGCGCGTTCTTGTTGTGGACAGGAGCCCCAATTCCAGGACCAGAACGCGACCTTGTGGATGGGAAGAGAGGTAGAGAACTATTATCACGTTTTTTTTATGTAACGAGTAACAACTTGCGTCTGTGCTTCGGAAGAACGCGACGGGGAATTGTGTTATAGCAGAAGACCGGGTTCTTCTCACTTATTTATTTGGAGACCTGTTCTTACACAGAGAGATTCTCTCTGATTTAAAATGTCGATTGGAAAGAAGAAATAGAAACAGCGAAATCAATTGTTAAGCTGTCCGTCCTCATTAGCGCAATTTAATCCAACACCACTTCGGTGTTCATGTTGGTGACCATCATCTTTCCTGCCCGTGCGAGTGATGGGGGGAGGAGCAAAGAAATTGGGAGCCAAATTTCGGATCGGCAAGGAGATCCTGCACCTCAGGGCGAAAGTGTTTTTCATCCCCAAGTAACACGGAATTATAACATCGCGAAGACGAGAGGGTAGTATCTGGAGACACGCACTCAGCCAGCATTTCGTGAAAGAAGTGCTTAGACTCACAGCACATGCAGAAGTACGGGTGATCCGAAAATTATTACCTCCTCACAACAATCACCCATGTATATCCCACCAGTAATCTCTCCACTGCGACACAATCTCAAAAAACGATACAGACGAGTCGGGGATGAAACGCACTTGTTTCCCCTCCGACGCGCGAAATTTAATTCCCCGCGTATTGCACATATCTCGCAAACTGGATATGTGAGGATGATCCTTGTACTCGAACCAATCAAAGATCTCCAGGGACGGGAAATCCAGGAGCTGCTCAATCAATGGGCGTAGGCGGAACGTGCGTGAGACACCCATCGGCTGGCCCGCGATGGTCAGCTCCTTGATTGTTCGCGGAAGAGCCGCCAGCAGCTGAGGACTTGGATATTCCTCGAAATGAAAAGATTCGAGCTGCATGCAGAGGCGGAGAATGTCCACATTTGAGTGGTGAATGAATCTGAGCCCAAGAGAGTGTAGATGTGGCCCATGTGTGTGAAAAATGGCCCGTAATGAGTCGGGAGATATAGCCGCTCCGTGCCAGAAGGATTGGAGATGGGGTGTGTCAGGGCCATTGGGGGGCGCCGTCAGCGAGGAGAGACATGCGCCTACGTCGCTCACATACGTGTCGAACCTCACGGATGTGAGAGGTGCCTTGGGTGCAGGCGTAAAGGGGACCAGGTGCGTGGCAGAGTAGTCAGAGATCTCAAGCATGCGGAGCGTCGGTATGGACGCCACGAGGCGGTGCATTCTGGATGCATTCTGTGCAGGAGATCCAATATGCTGATCCACCAGGATCCGCATCGACGTAAGGTGAAGGTTGGCGCTCTGAAGTGCGAGGAGCGTCTCCTCCTCGAATGCGCAGTCAGTGGTCGAAACATCCAAGTGACGAAGATTTTTGGTTCGAGAGAGCGCTAAAGCGAGATCGCTTGAAGATGTGGCTGTAGCTATGCCACTTCGGTAGGTGATGGCGTGAACACTATCAGCCAGGTATTGCCCAACTTCAGTGGACAAATAGATGACCCCGAGGAACGATGACATTCGATTGCATCTTTGCTGAGGTATAGACGAGCCGGGGGTAGTGAAAACCACCTCCCAGTTGTCATAAATCTCGACCTTTCGGAAGAGCAACCTCTGCGCATAACGAGACCAAGCCTTGCAGACGATGCTGCATGAAGCTAGAGTAGCGAAAGGCGGGTCAGGGATAGACAGAGCGTCCAAGATTTCTAGGATGAGCTCGGTAGTCAAAGTGGGCGCCATGGTGGGCGCCAAGCGGCGGATTCTAAATTAGGCAATTTGATGGTAGTTCGGCCGGCTCGACCGCAGAGCGGGCTAGTGGTACGTGACGTATATGCCTGACTCATTCGAAAAATCCCTCCGTTGTTTTCGGACTCATATCACTGCGGCAACAGATGCTCCGAGGCTAGTCTCGTAAACCCCTTCATATGACGAGTGTGAGGACGATCGACACACATACTCCGAGGCTAGGTTCCTGGAAAATGGCGGGCGTGTAACACGCCGCAGCTAACTCGTTCAGGGCCCAGGATTCCAGGAATCAGATCAGCCCTCAGACCCCAGTTCCAACTGAGACCATTTGCGTGAAGTATCTAAGGTCATTCTCTCGGCGTCCCGCGTTGCCTCAAGGATCATTTTGGGCGCCCTTTCAGCGCTTGTGGTAAGCGGGGTACTTCCAGGTACTTCCTCTATTCCTTGGATTATTCAAGCGCTTCCTTGATTTTCCCTTTTTGTCGTTCTTCCTCGTAAATTGGCTGCATTTACGCTGACGCAGGCCCAATAATTGGTGGGCAAGCTTCAACGGCGATGTGCGGTGTGGGCGCTAGAACTCATCAGTGGCGGTGTGCAAATCCGAAACTTGCATAAGGCGCGTGGTTTGCCCGCAGTTATCCGCTCCCCATTCTCAGGCGCGACTAGCGCGGAGGCATACTGCATGACAGATCTTGCAACCTTAAAATAGCTTGGAGCAACATCCGAGTCGTCGAGGGCTGCTTCCTACCACATCCTTTCAAAATCTGGCACAATGCCGTTCCCCCGCCTCTTCAAACGACACAGGACTACTAGTACCTACGACGACACCGAATCGCCATTACAGCCTCCAAGGCTCATATCTGGACGAAATCAAAGCCATGCATCTCTTCCAGCTCCGGATCTTCGTCGCGGAATGTCTCTTCCGTTGCTGGTAGCAGCGCCGAATACCTT
Organism: Mycena rebaudengoi; assembly: GCA_029282285.1. Lineage (NCBI taxonomy): Eukaryota > Fungi > Basidiomycota > Agaricomycetes > Agaricales > Mycenaceae > Mycena > Mycena rebaudengoi. The sequence continues at coordinate 35,598 of JARJCX010000477.1, read as the reverse complement.
TTCCCAGGATCTTGACGCGTCGTTAAACACTGTGCGTGGAAAAGTGCCGATTGGCAACAGCTCTCTGGTTATTCCAGGCGCGAGCAATTCGAAAGGATTGCCACCTACTCCGACCTCTGCCGGCCCCAGCCCTGCGATGTCCAACGACCCAGATGGCATGGGAGCCATGTGGAAAGGCATCGAGAATAAGGACGCCAATATATCGAAAGGGGAGAAAACGCTGAATAAACTATCCGATTTCGCAAGTGCGTAAAACTCGACTTCTATCTTACGAGGCCGACTGATGGAGTTGTAGCCGGCGCTGTTGAAACCACTACCGCCGCCGACGGCGTGGTCGGATTCGTCAAGGGTGTCATCGCGAGCGAAGAAGTTCAAGCGATAGGGAAAACGATTCTTGAAGGGGTTCCGGCTATAATGAACGCTCTTGAGACGTTGACAGAAGTTCACCCGTTCCTTAAAGGTGATTCGGAATTCATCTAGATTTTTATTCATCTTTACCCGATTTGTTTAGCGGCGTATCTCCCATTCAAGCTCATTTATCATCAGTAAGAATCACGGTTCAATTAATCGTTTTCGGCTCACTCGCCCCTCGATGAAGAGAGACGACGCGACGCGAGAATAACCAGAAGAGAGGCATTCTATTCGAGAAAATCAAGGACGTCATGCTCGTCCTACTTGAGTACATTCTAATTTTGCTCGTTACTTTCAACACAAAGGTTAAACAAATATGTTCAGATTAAAGGGCTTTTCTCCAGACGATACTCGGACTACTCCCGAGGGAAAGCCTATCCTCAGTCGCCTTGCGACTATCTGCAAGGACATGCGAAAGGACATCGAGGAATGCTACAACGGTACTTGCTCCAAAGAAATATGGGTACCGTTATTTAATTCCATATCAAGTGCTCAACGCTCAGGACAAGCACTCAGTTACGATCAAGTTCCTCAAGGCTTCAAGTTGGAATGCTGAACTGTCACGGTATGGGAGTCGCTTCGAGACCAGACGTGGGGAACTCAGCTTCACCTTGCAAATGCGGACGGCCGTCACCGTTGAGGAAACAAACAAAAAGTGCGTTTTTCTTCTTTTTTTTATCGAGATCTGACCTTCTCCCCAATAGCATGAAAATGTGAGTAAAGTTTGCGACCTGTTGAAAAAAAAAAACGCTAACTTCGAAAATGTAGCATGATGGAAATGTTCCAAACGATTATGACCTCTCAGGAGCGAGATATGGCGAACTGGATTAACAAAAATGGTGGCGACGCGAAATCAGTACTTGCAGACGATGCCAAATGCGTCGCGATGATCAAATACGAGGCATCCATTGCGGCGGACAGCGACCCGACGAATCGGAGCGAAGTAAGGAAGCCCGAACAAATTAAAAAAGACGAGGCCAAGGCCATCGCGGCGCTCCGAAAGTCGTACCGCGACGATATACAGGTTGTCATCAAGGAAAACTTCGAGAGCTATTCCAAGCGCTTCGAGATGGGGTTGGATGATTTAAACAAGGATCTTTCGAAGAAAATCAAGCACGAAGGAGATCGTGTCATCAAGTACCTGCAGGGGGGACCACATAGCAGGATCAGCGATAAGGTAAGCGGTACGTTGTTGTTCAACGTTGCCGCCAACTCATTCAGCACAGATGCTCTATCATATTTGGAAAGATCAGGTCAGTTAACCGTTTCGCTTATTTCCTGCATCGTAATCGTTACCATTTCACGTAGGGGTGGAAGGGTAGTGCGAAAACACGGCCTTTGGTGTTGGCGATACGCGACTACTTCGTCGAGCGCGTCGAGCGCAGCAAATTGCCCACTCAGCCGGATGTGGTCAAGAAGCCTCCTACTGAAAATGAGGACAAAGACGATGACGATGATCCTGAGAGCGACATGAGTGTTCCACTGCCCGACGACTGGATGGTTGCATACCTCCAGGTCAAACGCCTCCGCTATCTGCAACGTAAGTCCCGATTGAAGTCTATTAGAATAAATCTAATGACTTCCGCCATAGAAATTCTGGACGCCGACGCCTCGGGCTTCACAACAGTATCCGAGATCAACAATTTCACGCACGCACGACCGGAAGATTGGAGGTGAGTGATGTGTAACTTATGTTTATATTATTGAGCGACTTTCAGTTTGCCACGATGGATTTCCTACTGGGCCATCGGCTGGCAAATATTCGCCACCCAATATTGCATCGAAATTGAAGAGCTCTATGCTCAGATGTCCCTCGTTCGGACTCAGATCGGAATCCACATGCCGGGAAATAAGCGCTACGTGAACGACTACATTGAGGGTACTTGGCAATATGTCACGGCGCTCACTAGTTCCATCGAGCGCTACGATTCCGCTCCGGCTTGGTTGACGGATAAGTTTACCAGCCATGTCGAAGCACAGGAGGCGGATCTCAAGGTCCGGCTAGAGAAGATTCAGTACGACATCGATACCCTCGAAACGGTTAGTCTGATTCTGGGTCGTGAGCCGATCGAGCAGGTATGCGTACCGGGTGGTCAACTGATTGTACACTGTCGTTGACCTCATGTACCCAGTGTATATTCGTCCTGTTGGTTCTGCTGATGCGGAGACATCTTGCGAAAATGCACCTCTGTCTGAAGCAAGAGATCGACTGGAGAGAGCTCGGTGAGCATGTTTTATATACTTTACGCCGTCATGGTGTAACATCCTCCCAGACGACGACCGAGACACTGTCACTTGGGTAGTCGCTGCCGTATGGCATCGTTTTATTGCTCTCAAAGGTTAGTTTCGCAACTTTACTGCGATGGTAGGCCTCACGGCTGTTATAACAGATTACTTTGGCCACCAGCAAGTGCCTGATTTGAAGCAAACCTTCGACTGGCTATCTTGTGGCCTTGTGAGCGGTGCTTCTCTGTATTTTGACAATCCATTTACGCACAGTAATACAGTTCAAAAATTATTTTGATTGGAATGATTGGATTAGCGCAGCTCATTTTATGGCCAGCGACGAGACGGCTTGGAGCTCTGTTGATACTATCAAAGAGTTGGACAAGGCGGATCTAACCAAAATTTTGCTTTATGACACCCAGACAGCCGCCGTCGTCAATCCGGAACCAGAAACAGAAAAGTCTACTCCTGAAGAAGCGTCACCACCCCTGGAAGAATCTTTGGCTAATCTCTTTAGGTTATTCCCCTGTTCTTCCTATACAATGCAAGGGAGCTGATGGAATTCTTCAGTCCGGTTACTAAACCTTCTGCGGCCGAAATGTCCATGTACAACCAGGCTTTTCTCGTATTCACATTTGCTCACGTTTTTCATTAGCACTGGCACCTGGTATGGGTTTCATTGGACCGAAGACGTCGCCCCATATTTTCCCATGGCGTGTCTAAACATTCAATGCGGGGAACGGCAAGATGACTCCGACACCGGGACGCCAATAACTGGGAGCGGAGAAAATTACAACGATTTGGCCTTCACCATTTACGGTGAAATACTTTCCACGGGCCAGGGCGAAGGCTCTCTGTCAGTCAATTTCGAGCGTGTGTACAGCCATGACGGTTTTTCAATCCGTTACGTTGGCACCTTCTTCCACGAACGAGAACTTCTTACTGGAACCTTCGAGCGCCCCGACGCATCGGGGTCCTTCTTTCTCAAAAAAGTCGATACCCCGAGCGTTCTGTGCTTCCGGCCCCTGAAGGAAAAACTCGATGCGAAGGAGTTGTGGTCCTATGCCTGCAGCGCCGTTTTGGACAATATCCGACGCCAAAGACTCCGTACCACATATCTCTACGAACGAATAACCAAGATGCGTCAAGTTGTATTCCTCATAAGGAAGGAAGAGATGAATACCCTGAGCGACGCGGAACGCGTGGAGCAGGCGCAGCTGTCCAAGAGCTTTTCGTACGCCGAAATCAGAGAACTTTACACCTTGTATAGCTGGTATGATCGCCTGGCTGATTTACAACCGTATGTTCTTCTCCATTTTACCTTGCTCGTGTGTTGATTTCATACGATTTAGGCGAGACTACGGCTGTGATGGATGTGGAGCACCAATCCAAAGATCACGAGTGGTTTGTCTGGACTGTGTTAGCAGCGACTATCCCACCCGAACTGTGGACTTCTGTTTTCGGCCCGATTGCATCGCAACTGCGACTGTTCCACAGCGCACCGATGTAGCGCATCTTCCCTCCCATACGATGATGAAGACTCGGGACCTTTTTATGCTGAAGGATTACTATATGTCCAAGGCGCGAGCGCAAAACTGCTTGGCATACGCTCGTCGAATCTATCAGGATCCGCCCAGTGATACGAGCCTGACTGTGCCACTACCCCCCCTCACCATCCCAATCCAACCCCACCATCGGCGCGATAAATAGCCCGACTGCAGAGTCGGATCCTCCGAGTCCCCGTCTACCTGAGGATCCTCCCTCTGTGGGAGCGACCAACGGTTCTTTATCGATCACTGTGGCTGCAGTACCGTCGATCGACAAGCCTGCCCCATTGGATATCCAGCACCCTAACACAGATTCCGTCCTTCCGTCTGACGAACTTTTGGAAGTGCCGGATAGTACCGGTCTTGACACCGAAAGTCAACCGCAGAGCCCCGGTTCAAGCATTCCGGAGGAGGACCAGGTTGGCCTCAAGTGCGTTATATGCCGTGTCCGCGTAACTACTCCATGCTGGTATTGTATGGACTGCAGTGGTGACAGCAGTAGTATGTGAATTTTAAACTGTTGTGACCATGCTAATTCGTTTTTTTTTTAGATGAGTTCGTATGCGATTCTTGTGAGGCAATAATCGACGACCTTCCACCTTGGGACTATCAAGAGCGTTATCGTTCCGAGGTCCAAAATCCGTCCTCCCATAATGCGTTCCACCTGCTCGTTCGTGTCGCCCGCACTGACGGTACGGATGGAGAGGCCGGAGAAGCTGCTATTGTGTCGCATAGCCCAGAGCCAATGACATCCCCGGTCGGTCAGTGGGAGCATGTCGAACGGCGAATCGAAGAGCTTGTGGCGAAACACTTTGAAGATGTCCAGAGCCACGTTGATAAGCGCCTGGAGGAGGTGGAATCCAGGTTGACGACCGGCTTTGCCAACATAGAGAAGCTACTGGCGGTCATGATGGCAAATCAATCCTAGGTTGATATTCACTCGTAGTATGGACCCACTCGGAAATATTTTCATAAATTAAATTTCTTGGTTTTTAATTTGGCCCATGCTTTTAACAGCTTTCGAGACGACTTTTTTACATCCCATTTTTCTTCTGAGAAGTCGAATAGAATGGCTGGGCCTTGCCAGGTCCGTTTACTTTCATTTTCCAACAGTGACTCGGTCCGGAGTCCGGACCTAGCATTTTACAAACGAAACTTATAATAACGAAACTTATAATAGCCTGTCGGGTCCGTACTCTGCGGTGGCTGCCATCCCAAAAATAGTTGACACCGAGTCGAACCCCGCCCCAGTACTGCAAGTAGATGGATTCATGAATGAGACTGAGAACTGACTGAGGCCATGACGATGCTCTGCAGGCACTTGATTTCTGTCAACGCTTTGTAATGCAATTGCGTTCGAATGCTGTGATAGAAATCTTTTCTTGCCGACATTCGCGAACTCATGATCCCGTGGCTGTGCCACTTTTGGCTTACACACAACCTCGTCGAGTCATAATTTGCCGATGCTGACTGAGGGTTGAGACACAAGAACAAGAGGCGCTTATACTTAAGGGCTAACCCAGTGTCAGTATTCTTTCAACTCGCTTCTTGCCGTTAATGACAACGATGGCAGCCACTGTTATAATCCTACCACCCTACACACCATCTCCACCAGTTCCGTCCTATTCTCCCGAGCCTGCTCACGACGAGAGGAGGGTAGAGCACACTCCACGCTCACGAACGCGCCCTCCCGCGGGAAATTATATTAAAAAAAGTGGCCGTGAAACCCTCGTCCTCACTGAACAGGAAGAAGCCGCTGAGCATCCTACGTATGGACGCCACGCCACAATCAGCGGCTTCCTGGCTCTTGAAGACCGTGAAACGGTCTCTGAGGTTGTCCTGAAGGTCAGTTTCTTCTCCCTTGATATAGTCACCGAGTCTGTGAGCTCATTCGCGCTCCACAGATCAAGGGCAAAATGGAGGTGATGGCTTCCGAACGTGGTTCGGCGAGCGTCAAGCTTGTGAACGACACCTACACCCTCTGGTTGTCCCACACATCAAATACTTCTGCATGCCCAAGTACTATTCCATTCACGGCCATCCTCCCCACCACATTCAATGATGGTGACAAATGCCATCCATTGCCGCCTTCGTACGACGTCCCCGTCAACACTGTTGCAGGCCTCTTCGTAAAATCCTCCTATTCGATCTCCATTATTGTCACAAGAGTACGCAGTCGCAAGTTGCAGTTCCTGAGCAAAAGCAATATGTATGTCGCTTGTTTCTTGAATCTTCACTATGATTCCTGTTCTGACCTGTTGCTCCAGAATTAATGTACCATTCAAATACAATCCACGCACGCGCCCATTCCGGCCCATCCAGCCTCCGACGTGCAATTTCTTCTCCGACATCAAGACGATGCCCGAGGAATGGCGACAGGTCGTTGCTGAGGTCTCGCCGCGACCAAAATCCGTGGCCCAGCCGATCGAGATGCATGTGAGCTCCAATTCCATTGATTTACCTCGTCTCAACTAATATCTGAACCTAGCTTTTCCTGCCGATGGTTGAAATATTCGGACTGGAGGATACAATCCCCTTCCACGTCCAACTCACCGGGCCAGTCGCTTCGCTTCGAGAATTCGTGCCCGAGACTCCCAACCCCACCGAAACTGTCTCATGTGACAAGATGTACATCCAAGGCACCTTGGTTCGTCAAATCGTTGTCGATATAAATCACCAAAAAATATGGCGAAACATCACCATCGGCCACGCCAAACTCTCATCCTGCCCACCAGGCGCCTTGTCGGATTCATGGGACGTGAGCCTCGATTGGGATGGTGAAATCAGAACGAAGGACAATGTCTCGGTTGGGATGTTCGATGCTGGTGTTGTCAAAATTCAGGTGAGACCCACTCTCTGTTGTCCGCTCGTATATTGGCTAATAACCTGTAATTCAGGACTTCCTCGTTGTTGAGCTCAGCCCACCTAACAGCCCGACGGCGCAGTTCGCAAAGATTCGCCAAAGCCATCCGATCAGGCTCGTGACGGATTCGTGGGAAGAACGGTGATTGGCCATCTTGTATTGTAATTCAAGTGTATAATTTATCGTGTAATCGGTTGTCTCTCTTTGAAATACTCATTGGGCTTCATGTAAAGTCGGAATGAAGTTCGCCATCCCCTTCTGTTTGCGATTCCTGATCGGATCAACACAATTCAATTCCGCGGATACAAATGTGGAATTTTCCCACGTAAAACCGTCAGCATAGCTAATAAGTAATGCCCAAACCAAGCCCAAACTCCATTCACGAACGCGGAAGCAAACGCCCTTTTCATTTTTCCTGCCAGAGATACAACGCAATTGAATATTTCTGCACTCTCGGCTCAAGGCGCAAGTCGCTCATATCTTTGTTACTTTTATTTCAGTGAATATATCGCAGGGCTCATTTGGAACAACATTCCAACATAGTACAAATGACATTTAAACTTAGCGGCGGCCGATCAATATTGCGATTCCCCAGACAACTTCTTGAACATTTCCCTGGCCAGATTCCGACCCGTTTGTTCACTGGGGTGCAGTTCATCCCACCTACAATTTGTGTTGTATCAGAACTGAGTAAATCTAGGGGATGCAGGTCACTCACCACATGTACGAGTCCCGCTCAGGAAGTGTGCAATCACCACTGTTAAATATTTTCAGTGAGTCATTCTTCTGACAGGAGCACAACACCAACACTCCACATTGTCGGAAGTCATTTGGATCAGGGCATTGATGGCAATGTCCTGTAACATTGGCCGGGATACTTCCGTTAAACCATTTATTTGGTTCAGCGTACATATCAGCAAAAAAGTCGTATGTGTTGAAAAAATCGACAGTCGCGCTACCACGCCACTCCCGGTTCAGACCGTCCAGACCGTTTTTAATTAGCGCGTTCAAACTGTTGACGAGATTGAACATCCGCTTATACCAGCCGTTCCCGTCATGCGGCTCTGGGTGGTAGATGGTCGGAGCGGAAGAGTTGGAGTACAGTTGTGTCAGATGCAATGGTATGAGAGAATTCACGATAAAACGTCGGACGCCTAGGGCGTGGAGATTTCGGATTGCTTGTAGCTGACACCCAGCCACGTCGGGGAGAGATAGTGCGGGATTCTGAGAGTCGGTTATGAACGAGTTAAGGCCGACATCGTTGGTGCCGATGAATATGATCACAACGAACTCGGCTGGATCCATATCCAGTTTCTGGTGTGAAGTCCCAAGGTTTAGTACATGGTCTTGAATAAACCACGCGGTTTGGCCGTCGATCACATCCGGGGACGAGTTGACTGGTGTCCTATAAGGTCGTGGGCGTCAGCACAACAAATGGTAATATATAGAGTATATGCATTGTGATATTGCACACGGCCCCTCCTACGGCGTAATTCCAAATCTTGTAGTTGCCGTACAGCCCGAGATACCTGAATGATGAATTTAGAAAGCTATTACTCTGTTGAACGCAGCCATGATACCGGGGCCATTGCACGCCTCCGTCCGCTGCGGTGTCAGCCTAGGAAGTTGGGTACATCTGAATGTATAGTTGACGAATTAGGTCGTACCGGTGGAAATATCTCCTGGTAATCTTTACCAGGAAATGTGCCATTTTGGATACTATGTGATCTTGATTGATCTGCATTTGGATGTTCAATAAAACATTAAGACGGTTGCGGAACAACCTACCAGTATAAGAATCGCCCTGAAAAAATGAGGCAGTTAACGGGAGGCACAGGTCGGTCTATACATCGCATACGAAAAGAACCACGGCTTTAGTCCGTGCAGCCCCTGCAGCACGGACACGGTTCAGGAGCGCCCCAATCCAACACAGAGAACGGAGGAGAAGCATAGTCGCCAGTTCGCTCCGTGACTATACTGATACTTTATAGGGCGGAGTGCCAGATTTCCCCGAAGTTTATCCCTAGATGTATGCTGCAGAAAATTGTCGGGCCGCCAACAGTCCATAGGCCGTCAGTGCGTCAGCTGACGAGGTTGAATAGAACTCTGAGTCTGAGAAGACAGTTATGTGGCGCCGTAAATGTTGTTTTGAGACGGCCAATTGAAATAAATGGGACCTTGGGTGGAGCCTGCCCGACGGCTTACAGAAACCTGCTTGTGAGGCTGGAAAGTCTCAGAGTGAGAAAAAAATAGCTGCCAATCTCATTGACGCGTCGTCTATTCAACTCCGACTCTATTGCGGGAGTTCGTAAGTGATGCCCAGTCCAAGCACACACAAACCGACATCAAATTGATCCCAAACGATCCTGGATTTTGCCAACACCAACGTCCATCTCCCAAACTAGGCTTCGAGGCTTCAAGCTTCAGGCGTAACGATTCTCACAGTCAAGTTCCCGAGAACCGGTACATAAGTGCTAGGCATGGCCATTCATCCAACTTCGACTTTGTTTGGGTGGCTCGACTCGGAAACAACCTTCCATGAGCAACTTCTCCAACTTTGGCTTATAGTTTCAACGCTCATTTATGTTTTTCGGCTTTCATTTCAGATCGACTTTCCTCTGGTCGAACGTCAAAAGGGAAACCTAGCTCTTTTACGGCAGGAAGCTGCCCTTAGCTGTTGGTGATTGTTCATTCGGGAATGCGCGCGCGAAATGTGTTACAATTATCGCAAGAGAATCGATGGTATATGTTAAATATAGTACAGAGGTATTTGCTGAGGCGACTAGACAAACGGCAAGGAGATTAGGGCAAAGAAGAGTAGACTAGTATCCGTGTCCGCCCTTTCCTCCACCTTTTCCGTGGCCATGGTCGTCACCCTTGCCATGACCGTGGCCGTCACCCTTTCCATGGTCGTGGTCATTTCCTTTTCCGTGGTCATGGCCTCCCTTGCCGTGGTCTTTTCCACCCTTCCCGTGGTCTTTTCCGCCGCCGTACCCGCCATCGTCATCTCCCCGTCGGTAGCCGCCGTGTCCCTTCCTGTGGTCCTTGTCGTCGTGACCGCCGTGGTCTTTTCCGTGCCCCTTCCCGTCGTGGTCGTCATGCCCCTTCCCATCGTGGTCCTTCCCGCCCTTCCCGTGGTCCTTCCCGCCCTTTCCATGGTCCTTTCCATCCTTCCCGTGCCCATAGGCATCGTCGTAGTCGTCTCCCCTGCGGTACCCCCCGTATCCACCGTGATCCTTTCCATCATGGTCTTTCCCGTCGTGCCCCTTCCCATCGTGGTCGTCGTGATCCTTCCCACCATGGCCATCGTGGTCCTTCCCGCCCTTCCCGTGGTCCTTATCGCCCTTCCCGTGGTCCTTATCGCCCTTTCCATGGTCCTTTCCATCCTTCCCGTGCCCATCGTAGTCGTCTCCCCTGCGGTACCCGCCGTATCCGCCGTGATCCTTTCCATCATGGTCTTTCCCGTGCCCCTTCTCATCGTGGCCGTCGTGGTCCTTCCCACCATGGCCGTCATGGTCCTTCCCGCCCTTCCCATGGTCCTTCCCGCCCTTTCCATGGTCCTTATCGCCCTTGCCATGGTCCTTCCCGTCCTTTCCATGACCATAATCATCGTCCCCCCGACGGTAGCCTCCGTGTCCCTTGTCGTGGTCTTTCCCGCCCTTCCCGTGATCCTTGTCTCCCTTGCCATGATCCTTGTCGTGGTCGTGATCTTTGTCGTGGTCATGGTCTTTGTCGTGGTCTTTGTCGCCCTTTCCGTGGTCTTTGTCGCCTTTTCCGTGGTCTTTGTCGCCTTTTCCGTGGTCCTTGTCGCCGCCATAGCCGTAGTCATCGTCTCCGCGGCGGTCCCGGATGGGATAGTAGTGCACGCAGCAACGCCTCTTGGAATCGAGGTGGTAGCCGCCGTCGCAATACTGCCTGTCGTAGCATTTTCCCTTGACGCAAGACTTTTCTGTGCGACAAGGCACTATGCAGGGCAATTTCTGTGCGGACAGAAGAATCAGTAATACTCAAGGCTATTAACTGTGTAAAACTAACCCTAATGGCGTCGGCTTCGGCGTCCCTGGCAAAGACTTCCGAGCTCGCTAGCGCAGAGGAAATGAAGACGAGGGCGAGAGCTGCTGCGGTGGAAGAGGTGAATCGCATTGTTGTGTAGGAGGATGTGTTGTTGGTGAAGAATATCGCTGAATTGCTTCTGCCTTTATAGAACTTTGTAGCGACTTGAAAGGCTACATGAAGAAAGATCAAAGGTCGGCACTTGGAGCCTTCAGCCACTGTGCGTAACTTGCAGCCACTTCTTTTCTTTACTTCAGACAGCTGTCTAGATCTTCTTGAATGTGGAAAAGGGAATATTAGAACGTTCGTAAGGCACCGCCAGGCGAGCGCTGGGTTTCAGCAGAGTAATTCAACCACTGCCGCGACGCCGCCGAGCTTGCACGTGCATTATTGCAACCGTGGGTAGGTGCGGCCTAATGAAATAAATTGCAAGGTAATTACGCGGCTCGAAGATGTTTGTAACGGCACCCGCAGCCGCCGGTAAAACGACGTCGGCTTGTTCATTTTGGAAGGTAGATTGGCACTCGATTTGTGCTCCTCCAGCACGCTGTATAATTATTTCAACGCGACTACAATCAACGAAGGAAATATTGGGACGACCTTTGTGTGCGTTAACGCTGATCATAAGCCCACAAGACACATTCAGGGCCGTCGTGTATTATTTTCGAACGCAAACGTAGATCGAGTGAATCACCATTCGTTGGCATCGAAGGCGAAGCTCATACCGTGTTTCGCCACAATATTGACGGTGAACGCTAACGTTCGTGGTATTGATGTTGAACATTATTTCAAGGAGTCAGACCAGCTTAGTATTCAATTCTTGCTGTCGTTTCTTCTTGGTAGCAGCGAGGCGATGAGCTAACTTATGACACACTCAGGCTCTTTCCAAATTCCTAGGAGGCGGGTGCATATGCTTATCAATTAAATCGCTCACAGAATAACTCGAAAGACCAGGGTAAATGGCCTGCGGTGATAAAAAGAACTGTGGCTGAAAAATAAATATGGCAGAACCGCATTCTTCTGACGACGCTATCAATATCCATCTGCTGTGCGTGTCACCGTATACTGACCGCAAAAACCGTTACGTTCCAATTATCGTGTTTGCGGCGGACCAGAGGGATCTTATTCTGTTGCTTCACAGTTTTCTTGGCTAGAACGCTCCTAAAACAAGAAAGATTCTGGCGTTGGACATGATGGCCACCTGCCATATAGGTCGTGCCGCCGGCAACTGCACCAGGACTTGTGGCAGTTTCATTTAAAAGAATCGTCGCGACCTGTCGAATCTTAAAATACCAATGCCCTGATTCATTGGATATGGGTCTATGACGTCGACTCCAAGGCGACTCCGAGGGCGTTCAAGTTTGAGTTTGGTGACAAAGGCAAGCGCAGGCCATGAGCAGTTATGATGGTCCTGAATTTGTTGCAGCTGCACGGAACCAGGTTTATTCGCCAAAAAAAAGCAGGAGCAGGAAGAATATGTGATTTGCGGGCCTTAATAGCCATAATATTGATAGTCTAAAATATCCGCAGCAGAGAGCCTGACTGCCCATTGTGAAGTGGCGCTGGGTTGAAGGCGGAATTTAGTCGGGTAACCGTGTTTGGTGCTGACACGGCGGAGCAGGTAAACTGTCGGGTTTGGTTCGGTCCAGGAGGGGATCCGATAAAATGAAGTACGTGAGGCCTTTGAACATCTTGGTCGCTCTTGGTCGACTAGTACGTGCCAAACTTCAGTCATAGTTGAGTCAGACTTTGGCAAGTTGAGAGTCGACAGTGCGGTAAGCCAAGGTCTTCCATTTCCACGCTTGTGAGTTGTGCAGACAAGCTGCACGATACGGAATGGAATCACATATGAGGAAATGCTTGACACTGCCGAATGGAACATGGCGAGATGGAGGTCAAGAACAACGAAGTGATGACGTAACGTTGTTTATCCTTCGTCCGATAGCCAAACAGCACGGTTTCTCTTCGCTCTGGGCTCTCAACCTCATTTCATGCCACCTGGCCCAGTGTTCAACTGGTTATGTGTGGCATCGTCTGCGTGTGATATACTTGTACGCGTCGCGCGCTTGAGAGCCTCGCAAATAGCCTCTGAAGGTCTCCTTGCAAACAGCTTAAGATGCACCCCAAAAAACGAATTTAAAGCGGCCCCGGATACCTCCACGACTGGGGAGCGTCGCCCTGTCGATTTGATGCCTACAGAAGCTCCAGGAGTGGATTCTCTGACATCGGGGGATCATTTTGTCGCGTCCAATGATGCTGACACGCGCCTTCCGGCTCGAGACGCAGAGATATTCACTCTGCCATTGGGACCGTCTATCAGTCAACCCTATGGAAACAAATCAATACGAAATAAAGGCTGTATACCGGACAAGGTACACCTCCCGGCTGGTGCTGTAATCCCGAAGGAGTTTACAATCGGTGGAAATCCTGACCCAACTTTCGTTGGTGTAATAACATCCACCGGTACACCAGCCGATGATGGCCTTGAATCGTCGTTGTCTTCCTCCGAGGTAATTTCCATTTATTCAGATTATCATCCTCCCACTGATGGAACTGTTCATAATTCAGTCGTTGGTAAAAGGCTGGGCACAGCGTAGCTCTGTTTCTCCGGCGAACGTGGAACTTCCAGCTGCTGTTAACGCCACTGGGGAGTCGAGGAAACCAGAAACCTCTGCAGCCAATCAAGATCTTAATCTAGGGTGGCCAAATGTTGAAGTATCGGACCCCACGCAAGGAATTCCGGCCGACGACGAGTCCTTATCCCACTCCGAGGTGGATCCCATCTTTTTACGCTGCTTATCCTCCCAACTCATGAATATCCATAGACACCTTCAGACTCCTCCAATGAAGATGTACCTACGTCGACTCGCCAGCTCCAGTCTTCGACAGTCCCTTCGTCTAGGATCGGTCGTTTATTCCATTACGGCGGTGGGTTAGGGACCTTGAATGTGATTTCAGTCTCTCATATCGAAGAATAGGTCTCGCTGCCTCTCTTGGTTACGGCGCAGCATCTGAAATTATCCGCCGCACAGGGAACCCTGGCTCGGAAGGCTCGGGGCAGTCGGTTATGATGACGGAGGCGAACATCACGCGCCTTGTCTCCAAGCTTTCCCAGATGAGAGGCGCTGCGCTGAAGCTTGGGCAGTTCATGAGCATCCAGGGTGTGAACTATCCACTCTTTGCGGCTGCCATGCTCATTCCTCTCCTAAAGATACGCATGTCCTCCCAGTCGACATCGACAAGATATTCCGCCGGGTACAGGACAGTGCTCACTACATGCCCGACTGGCAAATGGAGGTCAGTCGTTCCCTCAGCCTCCCCCCCACCCATCTCAGACGCCATCCTAGAAAGTCCTCACCAAATCTCTCGGACTTGACTGGGCCAGCGCATTCACGTCGTTCGACCGCGTGCCCTTCGCCGCCGCCTCCATCGGGCAGGTCCACACAGCCACACTCGCGGCAGCGCTCTCGCCCACCGGCGCTGCCGCGCGTGTCGCGGTGAAGATCCAGTTCCCCGACATTGCCGCGTCGATCGCGAGCGACCTGGGGTACATCCGCCTCCTCCTGACCGCAGGCCGGCTGCTGCCCAAGGGCCTCTTCCTCGATCGCACCATGCAGGTAAGGGCGCACGCTCCGGAGCGATATGTATTTGCTGATTTGGGTATGGCGAAAGGTTATGAAAGCGGAGCTGGCGGACGAGTGCGATTACACCCGCGAGGCGTCCTTCCTGCGCGCGTTTGGCGCGCGCGAGTATCTGGGCGGCGACCCGCGTTTCAAGGTTCCGTGGGTGTGGGAGGGGAGCACTGAGCGCGTGCTGGTGATGGAGCATGTGGGCGGCACGAGCGTCGGTGAGGCGGATGCTGCGCACCTCCCGCAGACGGATCGCGACGACGTACGTTCGTCTACATTTTCTATAAACCGTGCGTTGACCGGCGCCTGACGCTCCAGATTGCTGCGCGAATTATCGAGCTTTGTCTAAAAGAGCTCTTCGAGTTCCGCATGATGCAGACGGACCCGAACTGGTCCAACTTCCTCTGGAACGCGCGCACACGGCAGGTGGAGTTGGTCGACTTCGGGGCGACGCGCGCGTACTCGAAGGAGTTCATCGACCGCTGGCTGCATCTCCTGCAGGCCGCCGCACAGGAGGACCGCGAGGCGTGTGTTACCTGGAGCCTCAAGCTCGGTTACCTCACCGGCGAGGAGGATCAGGTTCGTTGTTTCTTCTTTGGTATTATTCCTCCAACCGACATTATCATTAACGGTCGTCGCCGCAGTTAATGCTCGACGCACACGTCAACTCAATGGTGCTGCTGGCAACGCCATTCAAGTCTGCCACGCCGCAGCCGTTCTCGTTCGGACAGGGCAGCGGGTGGGCAGACATCACCACGCAGATACGCGCGCAGATCCCGGTTATGCTCCAGCATCGGCTCACGCCGCCCCCGCAGGAGACGTACAGCTTGAATCGGTGCGTGTTTCTCAATAATTAGCAACCCACATACTCATGTGTCCGCTTCTCTAGAAAACTGAGCGGCGCGTTTTTGCTCGCGTCAAGACTCGGCGCGACCGTCGACACCCGAGCGATCTGGGACAAAGTCGTGCAGGGCTACGAGTTTACGGACGAGCCCAAAATCTAGTGATACTGTACTTTTGTATTATTCTCTTGATAATTAGTAATATCTAGAGGGAGATTTAGCTGACGTTGAAGCCAGCGTGGTGTCGTGCAGCCCAGGGTCCTCGCGGGACTCTTAGGTATCTCTAAAATCATGTTTTCCTCTTGGCTGCCTCGCGTCTAGAGTATATCATATCCGTGAAGGGCCTGTGGCCGTCAGCGTTGATTCGCGAAATAACGGTATCCACGTACCCTTCGAAGCGCAGCGCCACGATATACACGATGTACACGTAGAGCGTTATGAAGAGTCCCGCAGGGCGCTCGTACCTGTACAGAGTTAGAATAAATTCACTAAAAAAGAAGCGCTAAACGTGCGTACCACAGGGCGGTCGCGGCAAAGCACATCGTGCTGCCTACATACATCGGGTCGCGCAGGACGTTGAACGGGAAGCTACAGGGTAGGAGGTTAGCAACGAAGCAGGTGCTGCAACACACAACGCACCCCTCAACGCGATGGTCCATTAGGATACCGAAGTAGTCGCCTAGGAATGTGCCAGTGACTCCGAGCGCCCAGGTAGACGTGACGACGAACGTCTGGCCGACGGAGAACAAGAGCACAGGGACGATGATGTCAAAGGGCGCTGGCAGAATGGCGTGGTGCGGTTGGTCCGTCAGTGCTCGGTGGTACCTAACGCCCCGAAGGTCAGATCAAGCTTACGCGGCCACGCAAAACGCGTCGAACGCACAGGGAGTCGCGCAGAATTCCAAAGGAAAATATGAGGATCGCGAGGAAGTAGCATCCGTAGCGCGCGTTGCCCCCGAATAGCCTTGTAATTGTTTTATTCTGTATTCTGTGACAACACGCGTGAGCCTGAAATCCACGATTCTGGTCGCCAACGAAGTCACCATTTTGAGCTACAATATTCCATGCGACGGGGTTGAATAGGATGGAGAGAAGAGAGACCAGCAGCGACGTCTGAGAGAGGTCGAACAGAGAATCCACTGACACCATCGTGCTTGCAGAAAGAAAAAGCCACAAGCGGAGCTGTTAGGTAAGCTCGGCCTTTGCCTTCCACCACCACAACGAATAATGACGACCAGCCTGCGAGGCCATGGGGACGCGGTGCTCACTTGAGTACTCGACTCAGGTCTATGTCGGATATTCTCAGCATATTAGCCCGTAAGTCACATAATTCGTTCTACGGCTTTTTTTCAGAGAAACCGATAGGCGCTGAACTACAACAAATTCAGGTCCATAAACTGCTGGCTGGCTAGCGCTTGCTTTTGTCACCGAACTTTGAGCCCTCGCGATTCAAGTCATGAACCCATTTAATATCGAATAAATCATGGCGCCGGGTATTTTAGGATTTCGACAGGTTACGACGATTCTCTTAATTGAGGCTGCCACAGCTTGAAGTTCTGGTGCAGTTGCCGGCGGCACGAGCTATATGGCAGGTGGCCAACACATTCAAACCAGAATTATCCTGCTTACGATGGGCGAGGGTGATTTCATTTTGGTGACTCCGCAGTCTGTCGGCTAGAACTAGAAATATTCGAACCGTCAGTATATTCCGATGCTATATTTGCACCCACAATTATTTCTATCACTTCAGGCGCGTAACCGTCCAGCTAAAACAAAGGCCCTTCGAGTTATTTTGCCACATACGCCTAATAGTTGGACTTTAGAAAGCAGACTGTGGGTGTCATCTACCTATCCCCTCGCTACTCCTTCATCGATGGCGATGCTACCGTGACGACAGCAAAAATTCATAGGCGCAAATGCTTCTTGACATTGAGCTGATATTAGGTCCGCGAAATGAAGACCAAGTTAAATATTGAACATTGACTCCACAAACGTCGGCGTCCACCGTCAATATTGCGGCAAAACACGGTATCAATTGCTTCGCCTTCAATGCCAACGAATGGTGATTCACTCGATCTACGTTTGCGTTCGAAAATAATACACGACGGCCCTGAATGTGTCTTGTAGGGTTACGATCAGCGTTGACGCACACAAAGGTCGTCCCAATATTTCCTCCGTTGATTATAGTCGCGTTGAAATAATTATAAAGTGTGCTGGAGGAGCACAAATCGAGTGCTAATCTACCTTCCAAAATGAACAAGCCGACGTCGTTTTACCGGCGGCTGCGAGTGCCGTTACAAACATCTTCGAGCCGCGTAATTACCTTGCAATTTATTTCATTAGGCCGCACCTACCCACGGTTGCAATAATGCACGTGCAAGCTCGGCGGCGTCGCGGCAGTGGTTGAATTACTCTGCTGAAACCCAGCGTTCGCCTGGCGGTGCCTTACGAACGTTCTAATATTCCCTTTTCCGCGTTCAAGAAGATCTAGACAGCTGTCTGAAGTAAAGAAAAAGAAGTGGCTGCAAGTTACGCACAGTGGCTGAAGGCTCCAAGCACCGACCTTGATCTTTCTTCATGTAGCCTTTAAAGTCGCTACAAAGTTCTATAAAGGCAGAAGCGATTCAGCGGTATTCTTCACCAACAACACATCCTCCTACACAACAATGCGATTCACCTCTTCCACCGCAGCAGCTCTCGCCCTCGTCTTCATTTCCTCTGCGCTAGCGAGCTCGGAAGTCTTTGCCAGGGACGCCGAAGCCGACGCCATTAGGGTTAGTTTTACACAGTTAATAGCCTTGAGTATTACTGATTCTTCTGTCCGCACAGAAATTGCCCTGCATAGTGCCTTGTCGCACAGAAAAGTCTTGCGTCAAGGGAAAATGCTACGACAGGCAGTATTGCGACGGCGGCTACCACCTCGATTCCAAGAGGCGTTGCTGCGTGCATTACTATCCCATCCGGGACCGCCGCGGAGACGATGACTACGGCTACGGCGGCGACAAGGACCACGGAAAAGGCGACAAAGACCACGGCAAAGGCGACAAAGACCACGGAAAGGGCGACAAAGACCACGACAAAGACCATGACCACGACAAAGATCACGACCACGACAAGGATCATGGCAAGGGAGACAAGGATCACGGAAAGGGCGGGAAAGACCACGACAAGGGACACGGAGGCTACCGTCGGGGGGACGATGATTATGGTCATGGAAAGGACGGGAAGGACCATGGCAAGGGCGATAAGGACCATGGCAAGGGCGGGAAGGACCATGGGAAGGGCGGGAAGGACCATGACGGCCATGGTGGGAAGGACCACGACGGCCACGATGGGAAGGGGCACGGGAAAGACCATGATGGAAAGGATCACGGCGGATACGGCGGGTACCGCAGGGGAGACGACTACGATGGGCACGGGAAGGATGGAAAGGACCATGGAAAGGGCGATAAGGACCACGGGAAGGGCGATAAGGACCACGGGAAGGGCGGGAAGGACCACGATGGCCATGGTGGGAAGGATCACGACGACCACGATGGGAAGGGGCACGACGGGAAAGACCATGATGGAAAGGATCACGGTGGATACGGGGGGTACCGCAGGGGAGACGACTACGACGATGCCTATGGGCACGGGAAGGATGGAAAGGACCATGGAAAGGGCGGGAAGGACCACGGGAAGGGCGGGAAGGACCACGATGGGAAGGGGCATGACGACCACGACGGGAAGGGGCACGGAAAAGACCACGGCGGTCACGACGACAAGGACCACGGGAAGGGACACGGCGGCTACCGACGGGGAGATGACGATGGCGGGTACGGCGGCGGAAAAGACCACGGGAAGGGTGGAAAAGACCACAGCAAGGGAGGCCATGACCACGGAAAAGGAAATGACCACGACCATGGAAAGGGTGACGGCCACGGTCATGGCAAGGGTGACGACCATGGCCACGGAAAAGGTGGAGGAAAAGGCGGATACTAGTCTGTTCTTCTTCGCTCTTATCTCCTTTCCATTTGTCTGTTCACCTCCGAAGATACCTCTGTATTATATTTAACATATACCTTCGATTCTCTTGCGATAATTGTAACATGTTTCGAGCGCAACCTTGTATGGCCGAGGAAAACCAATATGAGTTATGCCACCGAATGCCACCGCAAAAGGGTCCCGATTGAGATGCCTGGCAGCCCGAGTAAAGGTCAAAAGAAAACTGAAAAGGCACAAGACTTAAATGTTGAAGCGCCGGAGCGAGGATACCGCAGTTACTAGAAGAAGTTGTCGAGGTCGCTTCTTTGGCAAACGACAACTTGTCGAACTTGAAACAAGGCCTAAAATCTCAGATAATTCTAATGAGCAACACGTAGGTACAGTACCTGCTTGTTCCTTTTTAGGGACCACCGCAGTAATACATCCTCCTCCTCCTCCTCCTCCTCCTCCTCCGGTTTCTCGGAGAAACCTCCGCACATCAGAGAAATCTTCAAAATTTCTAATCGGAAACCCTCCGAGATGGTAGCCGATGGAATTGCGGATCATTCCGCCAACTGGATATCCGACGCTATATCCGTGAGCATTTGGGAGTTGGAAAAACCGAGCGTCGATCACACCGCCGGTCTGGCCGCCGGTGTGATCGGTGGCGCTGCAATCAGATCGGAGCTTCAATTGCACCTACCGATGGCAAACAGACATATACACACCATTGCCGTTCTTTCATGGCCCTTTTCGACGCGTTGCAAGGCTTCCCAGAGCTTGGAGCTCCCTCGCCACTTAAGATAATGCTTTTTATACGTGTTCTCTCCATTCTAATGGAAGATATACTTGTCTGTCAACCAATCAACACAAAACCAATATCTCTACGAAGCTATTGACGGCGGCACTTCTTCTTCTTACAGCCTTGAGCGAAGCGTGTTGCGTGTTGATGCGCGGGTGCGATGGGTGCAGGGCTACACAGCGGGACCAGAAGACGTAGGCGCGGCTGACATGGGCGGGAGCGTTGTGGCTGACGTACGCGTGGCAGCGGGTGAAGGTGGAAAAGAAGGTTCTGCAATTGTTGTTGGACGTGGGGGGTGGTGGTCGTTGCATAATGCAAGCGGCGCGACGGGGAGGCGGACTCGGAGGGGGAGGAGCAGGAAGGGACGCGTCGGGCTTTGGACCTTGGTGCCAGTGTTTGGCTAAGTCTTTGATGTTCAAACTCCGACCGACTTCGGCCGGTATTGCCGCCGGTGTGATCGCCCGGTGTTTCCAACTGCCGAATTTTGTGCTATATCCTACGTTAGGACGGCCTACGATGCAAAAGCTCAGCACTTTTCTCGTTTTCCATATGCATTGCACAAGATATATGCACTATTTCATGATCTCCGAAGCCTTTCACAAGAAGGCCCAAGCCCGCTTTATTTCCTCCATGTAATGCATTAACACCGTGTTTCTGGGCTATCTTCCGACGTCTCATTGACATTTTTATTGTCCACCGGCCGTTGCACTACTAGGCGGCCTCCTAATAATATTGTCTGACTGTATCAACCCTCTGAGCACGTATAGCAGTCGGAAGTCAGGGACCTATTTCTCAACATGGAGTGTCATGGACAACTCCGGCTCCGAATATCTACTAGTACTACACCCCAACGGCGACGATTAAACATTCTGCCTCTTATTGTGCAGCGCTCACATTCCAGGCGGCTGCGGAACTTCAATACCCACAAACTTACGACCCCAAAATTGTGTGTGCATGGGCAATCACCGACGAGATAGGGTCCAAAACCTCGGCGATCTAAGTATTATCCGAGTAACCCACTGGAGGTATCGGCCGGCAGGGTTTCCCGAGAAACCCGGTTCCCCAATAACACATCCAATTTTGGAGGGGTTTCTCTGAGAAACCGGGTTGCTCAATAGAATTATCCAAAAAATCTCTTCATATAAAAGTTAACAACTTCAGGGCCTACGAATATAGCGAGTAGCTCGTCAAATGCGCGTGTTCAAGAGGTCCAAGGCGAAGGCGTGAGGAGCTTGCGTGCACTGGGATGGCAACGGAGACTCGGGGTATAAACCTGCTACTACTACTAAGTACGACTTTTCTGGCACAACTTCCTAATTTAGGCGACAGGCGTACCTGATGCCGATCCTGCCGAGACCACAACGATTGTCGTTCATCAGATGACCCACCGTCCCTCTGTCCTGTCCTTTGCTCCGCCTCGTTGAAGTTGCACAAATCAGTCTCCCGCAGCTCAAATTGAGCTCCCATGAGCTCCCTGGCTGGACTCGGCAGTTTGGAAAATGAAAGACACCTCAATTTGCTCAAAACCTCCCAAAATACTAATTTAGAGCGTTTTCTCCGTCTCAACTCCACCAGTTTGGCAGGTGTGATCTCAAAGGCTGGTTTCCTACAAATATTCAAGTTTGGCTAGATTGTAACCACTTGACCGGCCCATCCCACACTTCCTGCCACCATGATACAATACGCTCTTATAGCCTTCGCAGCCTTCGCTCTCCTGTATTTCAACCGTCGCAGGTCGTCTCACTTACCCTTGCCGCCCGGCCCAAGGAAACTCCCCTTAGTCGGGAATCTGTTTGGGCTGCCCTCCGAATTCGAATGGGAGACATATACAAAATGGAGCAAGGAGCTCGGTAAGCACAATGTTGCAATTCTGTTGGGTCCACATATCTAACTGTTGCGGTGATGGTGTAGGTTCAGATATTATTCACCTTAGTGTCGCTGGGAAATCCATTATTATTTTGTCGTCCGTCGAGGCCATCTTCGAGCTCCTCGACCAGCGCTCTGCTATCTATTCCGACAGGTGAGTTGCAAATCGAGTGAATTTGAGCTCATAAATCATGATTTTAGACCAAGAGGTATAATGGTAAACGAATTGATGGGTGGCGAATTCAATTTTGGTGAGTTTGCCTTTACATTCGACGCTTAGAAGTTCTGACTGGAAAGGGACTTCAGCGATAATGAGATACGGTAAGTATTCATTGGTGTTTCTGGAGTACTCTGGGTGAACAATTACTAGGAGACACATGGCGAGTTGCGCGCGCCACATCTACTATTCATTGACACCAGGTACAGGCGGGAACACCGACGTTTATTTCACAGCGCATTCCACTCGATAGCCTCCCGACGTTTCCGTCCTCAACAAGTAAACGCGAGTCATAATCTTCTCCGGCGGTTGCTTGAAAATCCGGATGACGAGATCATGAGTCATATCAAGCAGTAGGGCTGCATTGGAACCATGTCGCCCATCTGCTGAGACTATTTACCGCAGTATGAATGGCACCTTGATTATGTCTATCGCCTACGGCATTGATACGCTTCCGTCTAACGACCCGTACATGGAAACAGCGGAAGCGGCGATAGACGCAATTATGCAGGCTACCATACCCGGTAGATACTTGGTGGTACTATCTTCTACATCGTTCTCTCTCTGCTTGTATTATCTGAACGCATGGACCGACAGGATATGATCACCATCCTGAAGTACGTTCCCGCGTGGTTCATCGGTGCAGGGTTCAAGTGCCAAGCACGCGAGTGGAAGAAACTCATTGACAAAATGGTTCAGCTGCCGTTTCAAACTGCTAAACGGCTGGTCGTGAGTCCATTACCCCGAATCTATGCAAATTTGCCAATTTCATTCAGACAACTGGGACAGCTCCTCCCTCATATGTGAGCGACAAGTTGCAGGAGATCGACGAGAATCAAGACCGGGAGCACCAAGAAAAAGTTATCCAGGATACTGCTGGTGTCATGTACGTGGGTGGCTTCGATACGGTATACCATTCTTCTTAATCAATTATTTCCTCCTCTAACAAATTACTCAGGCAACCGCCGCCCTCGGCACATTTATATTAGCGATGCTGGCCAACCCTGATGCTCAGAAAAGGGCGCAGAAAGAGATTGACGACGTTGTTCGTGAGGGACACCTTCCGAGCTTTGACGACGAGGAATCTCTTCCGTATGTTTCTGCGATTGTGAAGGAGGTCCTGAGGTGGAAACCAGTTACCCCAATCGGTTAGTCCCTCTAATTTTTCATGTCAATTGGAACCTCAATTACTTCATCCAGGTGTCCCTCATGCCGTTGCTGTTGAAGACACCTACCGCGGGTACAGAATTCCTGCAGGTTCTATTGTTGTTCCTAACATTTGGTGAGTGTTCAATTGGCTCGTCAATTCGATATTCAAAATATTGTGTCAGGGCCATACTTAATGACGAGGTCATTTTTCGGAAATTGTCATTTTGTTTTAACTTATGGTAGAAGCTCAGATTGCGTACTCGGATCCATATAAGTTCAACCCGGACCGGTTTCTGCTCAACGGTCGGTTGAACCCCGAAGTTAGAGATCCGAGCCTTGGCTTTGGGTTCGGAAGACGGTGAATTTGGTTAGACAAATGCCTCGACTCGGCTAAAAAACTTTTGTAGTGTCTGTCCGGGCCGACATATGGCGCAATCCACCTTATGGATCACAGTAGCGTCTCTACTCGCAGTGTTCGACATAACCAAGGCTATCGGAGAGGATGGCAAAATCTTGGAGCCTTCCTACGAATACCACTCGGCTATCGTTTTGTATGTGTTTAAATTATCTGGGTTCCAGATCAACTGAAGGATTCCAGAATGCCGTTCCCATTCAAGTGTTCAATCAAACCACGGTCCAAAGCAGCAGCTGATTTGATCCGGTCCACGTTGAATTATTCATAGGGCACATTACATGTATATCCCTCTATATTTCTACCCATCAATCGGCGTTGAACAGCAGAAATACTTTTTCTTGCAAAACTTCCCAATTTAGGCGACAGGCATACCTGATGCCGATCCTGCCGAGACCACAACGATTGTCGTTCATTAGATGACCCGCCGTCCTTCTATTCTAGGGCCCTGTAAGTTATTCCCAACGATTTAAAAACCGGTTTTTAAACAGTTTATATAAACCGGGTGTTTATAAACGGGTTTTTAAGCCAGAGTCTTAAATACGACCTTATCAGCCTTGCTATCCCCAAAAGTTTTCCCAGCAGCCTGCTCAACGTTGTCACCTGCAACTGCACTCCCTATGCTCCTTCCTGACCACTCTGCAAGGTTGTTGATGGTGCTGGTTCAATCAAGAGGCTTTATCTGCCAACAAATCTTTGAAAAAAGCAATGTTATATCCACGCCATCGCAGCTACTTCAGTTCCTGGTTGTAGCGAGTGTTTCCCAGGTGACCCCATAGCCAAAATAAAGCTGCATTGAAGCTGCGTTAATATTTTTCTATGGCTGATTGCCGACGGTCCGTGGTCCCGAAATATTTAAAAACTGGTCATTTTGCTCCTATGGTGCGGTTCACTTAGTCCCCGCCTCTCGGTGACTACTGCCAAATCGGGTGGAGGCCGATTTTTATTTTATTGTGTACCCCTTTGGGGGGTGGCCGCGCCACCTTTTTGATTGTAATTGTCCTAAATAGTAGCAATAAAATGGACAAGTGCTGTAAATATCCATATACACATTGAGTTTATTTTATGCGACCTTCATGCCACGCCACAAAAGGCCCAGCTTGTGGCTGCAGCTCGTGCTCATGTTCAGCGCCATCCCAAAGCAACTGTTACCACCAAAGATTCACTATTGGACATCCCTAATGAACAAATTCCGACCTCCATGGAAGAAATTATGCACTCCATATCCCCTCTTGATTTCTTTGAAGACCAATCTGAATCTGAATCTGACTGTGATTATCAAGGTGGCATGAACGTGGACTTCTCAAGTGACAGTGATTTTCTGCCACCGAACGAAGTGGACTTGGACTTCACAGACTCTGAGCTCTCTGAGTTTGATGAAGAATTCCTTGAAGCTGTCAAGGCAGAGCTGGTTTCCCTGGCCAAGCCAACTCCATACGAGGAGCTCAGCCACGTTGCCACTGTGTATGACAGAGATTAGACTTATATTACCCTACACTGCCAAATTGGCCCCTTCTCAAAATATCATCTCTTTCAAATCTTTTTATAAATTAAATTCCTCTTGGGAAAAATTTCCTCTATAAAAAAGGAGTCGATTGGCAAGAGGGGAAAAAAATAGAGGCAAAACTGTATGACCCAATACAGCTGTCACCGAGAGGCGGGGACTAAGTGAACTGCACCATACCATTTAAAAACTGGTTTATAAACCGGCCTAACTTACAGGGCCCTATTCTATTCCGCCGCGCCCAGGTTCCTTTGCTCCGCCTCGTTGATGTTGCACAAATCAGTCTCCCGCTGTTCAAGTTGAACTCCCATGAGCTCCCTAGCTGGGCTCCGCAGTGTAAATTGGAAGACACCTCAATTTGCTCAAAACTTCCCAAAATACTAATTTAAAGCGATTCTCCGTCTCAACTCCACTAATTCGGCAGGTGGAGTGATCTCGACGGCTGGCTTCCTCGGCTAAATAGTAACCACTTGACAGGCCCATCCCACACTTCCCGCCGCAATGATAGAATTCGCTCTTCTAGCCTTCGCAGGCTTCGCTCTCCTGTATTTCAACCGTCGCAGGGTCGTCTCACTTGCCCTTGCCGCCGGGTCCAAACAAACTCCCCCTATTCGGGAACCTGATTGGGCTGCCCTCCAAATTTGAATGGGAGACATATGCAAAATGGAGCAAGGAACTCGGTAAGCGCATTGATGCAGCTCTGTTGGGGTCTACGGAGCTGACTGTTGCACCAACTGTTGTAGGTTCGGATATTATTCACCTCAGCATTGCTGGGAAGTCCATTATTGTTTTGTCGTCGGTTGATATCGCCTTCGATCTCCTTGAGCAGCGCTCTGCTATACAAGGTTGGATTTTTGACACTTTAGGGAGGTAAGGACGAGGGCGACCTCGTCCTTCTGCGAAACTTGTCCAAGGCCTCTTCGTAAGGTTTGGGACTTTGCCTTTGGGCTAAGCGGTGGCTCGGCGACTATCACCATCTGCAGAATGAGCTTGTCGATGTGCAATTTGACGTTCTCCCTCCAACGAGGTAAGTACCGGTACCGTAAGAGACCGTAAGGGCCGGTGATCGGGTAAGTTTGCGCGGAAGTCGTGATGGTCTCTTTGAGCCCCGACACTCTGGCTACGCCGCTACATCGCACCCTGTCGCACCGCTTTCTGTGTTCGTCTTTTCTGTCCGTGGATACTCGCCGAACTCGTCGTTTTAACTCGTTGTCGTACAATGTACAATGACGAGCTGTACTCGAGTATGAAGCTCCCAGTCCTGCTTTGGTCATGCTGGTCGAGTCCTGGCGAATGATTAACATCTCCCATTTGGGGCGATCTTTGATGCGCACCTGAATTGATGCAACGGAGAGGCGAAAGAAGGCCGCCGCGCAAGCTCATATAAAGGCTCCTCCAAGAGATGACGTGAAAATATTTTGCTTCCGTCTCCCCTTCCACATATGCCTTCCACCATGGCTTTCGCCACTCTTCTTTCATTTTTTCTCGCCTCTAGCTCTATGGCTGTAATGATTGGGCCCACCGCGGACCTGTAGGCTTTGTCTCTCATCTGAGCGACCGAGATCTCACAGCATCCTTCAGTCGCATAACGAATGGCGTTGTTGCCCCAGATGGATTCTCCAGAGGTTTTGCAGAATTTATTTTATTTTAATATTTATTTAATATCCTCTTTTTAGCGTATGTTTTAGTTGATTCACCTTTCTGGATCTCCAGTAACCAGTTACATTTCATTTTCAGTGCAATTCTCACCAATGGCGTGACTCCGGGCCCCACAATCAAGGGGAACAAGGTGTGTGGACCTGCAAGTATTATTCGCCTCATTTTTAACATATTTCTTAGGGCGACGTGTTCAATTTGAATGTCATCGACGGCCTGACCGACAAGACGATGAAACAAAGTACCAGCATCCACTGGCAC
The DNA here is from genome assembly GCA_029282285.1 of Mycena rebaudengoi. Lineage (NCBI taxonomy): Eukaryota > Fungi > Basidiomycota > Agaricomycetes > Agaricales > Mycenaceae > Mycena > Mycena rebaudengoi. Next base: position 8,197 of record JARJCX010000477.1, on the reverse strand, counting down.
GGGTTTTTCCAGAAGAACAACAGTTGGGCAGACGGGTATGTGAACAAATCGGGTTTCTCATCTATGTCTTACGTTCCGTTCAGCCCAGCGTTTGTGAGCCAGTGTCCCATTGCCGGCAACAACTCGTTCTTGTACACATTCCCGAGCGCTAACCAAGGTATTTTTAACCTTACTTGCCTCACATACCTGTCTAACCACCACCCTATAGCCGGAACTTTTTGGTACCACAGCCATCTCTGTTAGTTCATTTTTTGCCGTCCTTTCCTCAATATCAAATAACTTGAACTTCGCAGCTACGCAATACTGTGACGGTTTGTGATGATTTCGCTCGAACAAAATTATCTTCTTGAAGCTAAATGATCCATTTCTGTACCAGGTTTACGAGGAGCATTCGTCGGTAGATATTCTATCTTTCGTATTATTTCCCTTGTCTCATTTTGACGCGCAGTTTATGATCCTAATGATATCTATCGCGACCTTTACGGTTAGTTATTCTTCGACTTCTTCTGGCCCGAACAGTGCTAACTACGCTTCTACAGATGTTGACGACGGTTGGTGATTAGTAGCTGTTGAGGCATTCGCTGACATTCAAAGCCAGAAAGCACCGTAATCACCCTTGCTGACTGGTCATTTCTATTTCCATAAGATAGATACTTCGCTCTCTGACCGAGCTTTGCAGGTACCACGCCCCTGCTTCAACTCTCGGCGCCATTCCTGTGAGCTCATTGCTGTGCCATATTTTCAACTCCTGCTCATGAACCTGCGTGCAGACGCTGGTCTCTACACTTATCAACGGTTTCGGACGCTATGCTGGTGGCCCGACCTCTCAGTTGGCCGTCGTGAGTGTAACCAAGGGGCTTCGGTATCGGTATGGGCTGCACGACAACGATGTGACCCAAAGACTCACAGTTTTATTATTTAGGTTCAGACTGGTGGCACTGTCTTGCGGCAAGTCTTCGAGACCCGCAGTTTTATAAGCACTGCTAACATACTACATGATTCGTAGATCCAAAGTGGATTTTCTCGATTGATGGTCACTCAATGACGATAATCGAAGTCGACTCCGTTAACCACAAGCCGCTTACCGTTGACTCGATTGAGATATGTGTGTTTCCTCCGGCACAACTTATTTGTATCTTCTACTAATCTACGCGCAGTCGCCGGACAGCGATATTCTTTCATCCTTAACGCTGACCAGTCGATTAGCAACTATTGGATCCGGACTGTGGCTAATGGCGGTACTGCTGGTTTCGCCAATGGAATCAACTCGGCCATCCTCCGTTATGTTGGAGCAACTATCGTAGATCCGACTACGACCGCCAAAACTTCGACTCTCCCTCTCCTTGAGCAGAATCTGCATGCCGTCGGCGAACCTAGCGTACCAGGCCTTCCAGTCCCTGGGGGAGCCGATGTTTCCTTCAACCTGGCCATTACTTTCGCCGCAGCCAAGTTTAAGGTCAACGGTGCTGTACGTCAATTATATGGATAGATCCCCCTCGTTCGTACTGATGGTGCATCAGCAATACATTCCCCCCACTGCACCGGTCTTACTGCAGATTCTGAGCGGTGCTCGACTTGCGACTGATCTCCTTCCTGCGGGCAGCGTGTATACCCTTCCCCCGAACAAAGTCATCGAGGTAATGTTAAGCCTTTACCGCTGACATTCCTAACTCATCCCATTATTATCCAGATTTCCATACCTGGAGGTACAGTTGGCATCTCCCCTGATTCCACGTTTTTTTTTTGATAGTAAAAAAAAGGTACAGCTGGCGCTCCGCACCCTTTTCACTTGCACGGAGTACGTATACACTTCGCAGTGGCCCTCAAAACTGACCGCGTATGTTATAGCACAACTTCTACGTGGTGCGAAGCGCTGGAAATACCACGTACAACTTTGTCGACCCAGTCAGTCTCCTTGCCTCACTCCTTGGATTTTCCGACTTATAATTCACTAAGCCTGTCCGAGATGTCGTTTCCACAGGAGCCTCTACCAAAGATAACACCACCATCCGGTATGTCGGTACCTAGGAGGACTTTCAACCACTCATTCTGCGTCTCATTTCAGGTTTGTTACCGACAACGCTGGCCCGTGAGTTTCTCAACCATTTCCTCCTAATTGTTTTGATGTTTCCACCTCCAGCTGGTTCCTTCACTGGTAAACATCTTATTCAACTTTAAGCGACGTTTCTTTTCACTAACCTATTCCAGTCACATCGATTTCCACCTTGAAATGTATGTTGTCTTTAATAATTCGGGTCGACTCACTCCTGACCCATCTTCCTCAGCGGGCTCGCGGTTATTTTCGCGGAGGATACGCCCACCATCGGAAACTCTGTTCAGACCCGTAAGAACCAAGCCTCTCGGTGATTGGATCTGCATGCTTACACAATCTCACAGCCGCATGGGACGAACTTTGCCCAATCTACAACGCCCTCACGCCCGACCAGCTATAAATGCAGCAGAAGGCGCTTGCGCGCGCCATATTGGAGACATGAACTCTAATAATCGTTCCAAAACTTACTATATTCCACGAATAATTCCTGTCGTTTCTGAACACCCCACAAAGGTCTTTATTAGCCCAAATACATACTTTGCTATGATTTCAAAGTTTGGAAATCTAACTAGACTAATTGAACGCCTCGCCGTTTATATAAACACGTTCCCCGCATACGATTTGTTGGGAGAGAGGTATTGGTCACTAGGCGTCGGCATAGCCCGACTCTAACCTTGCTTGGTTTTGGGATCAAATGTTCCGACGCGACTCTATTTGAATGCTTATACTATAGACAAGGCGGATTGGAATTAGTCTTGGCTTGGCAACTTTGAGAGGCACGACAACTTTAGTAGCATAGGCATTCACGAATGCCTATTGATGGCATGAATGCCTATCCCATTTCGAGCAGTTAGGGAGCATAGGTTAGTGTTCGGGTTAGAGGTTAGGGGTTCGGGGTTCGGGTTAGGTGGTTCGGGTTCGGGTGTTAGGGTTAATGGACATTATTTAAGCGGAACGAGGAGGCTTTAGTGTGCCAATCTGAAATGCCCCGGCTTGGGGGACCCCCCAAGCACAGCAAGGGCATTGAATGGTTGGTCCCCTTCCACAAATGAAGAAAAACCTAGGTGAAATCCACTTTGATTCCACTGTTTTTAATGAGCAAGTGAGGCACATGGCCTAAAGGGGAATGAATCAGTCGTCGGCATTCATTTGGGCAATAGGCATTCGCGCCATCAATAGGCATTCACGAATGCCTATCCTACTAAAGCTGTATACTCCAACTTTGAACCTAGACTCGTAACCAGTCTGTAACCAATAAGCCGAAAATGTGGCAAGCACTTCGGTGGTTACACCGAAAGTGCTTGCCACAATTTTTCGGCATTTGGTTACAAACTGGTTACGAGTCTACTTTGAACCCCCCGCTACTTTTTTGGGAAGCAAATACCTCGCTACTTTTTTTGAGCTGATTTTTTTGGTAGTAATTCAACGTTGAGAAACCCGGATTCTCGGCAAATCCGGAGGAACCCTTCCAAATGGGGTATCTCATCACTGATGCCGGTGACCACTCAGCCTTGACTCAGCCAAAGCCAAAGTCGAATGTTTCTGGGTAGATCTGGACTTAAATTCCCCAGAGTGTGGTGTATCTTTCTTCCATTACTTGACCGGGCGTGTTCCAGGCCCCATGGAACCTCACAATGTGTTTTTTTTTTTTTTGGAGCGTTTGGGATAACGAGACTTAGTCTGCAGAAGCATTCCAAGCTCATCCGCTTGTGTTACTGGTTATTAGCTAGTCATTGCTGATGAATTTTGTCCAGGAGGAAATGTGATTTTAATCACAGAACTGTGCAATTCGTGTTAGGAACTTTACCTCGAGGATGGATACTGACAAAAACTTCAGGCAACAGTGCTGAGATGTCACGGTACATATCTGGAAAGTTTGCGGAGCGTCGTAGTACAGAGGGCAAGTGAAATCACCATGCCGAGGTTGAGTTAGCCTTGTATTTGCGCCAGAAGGTTAATTCATCCCTGGGAAACGGTATTAACTGTTCTGAAAAACTTGCTCAAATTTCCTAGGCAATAATAATGGCGTGTACAACACATTATCTCAATTATAGCATCTACCCGGTCGCCCCAAAATACCGAAAATATGTGGCAATGTATACGGATTTTGCATTGGACAGCGGAGTTTAAAATTTGGCTGAGGCCCGTCTCTCTTGCACTTTGAAATTTAAGGAAATTCAAATTGTCATGAACCTTCGTATGCTATAAATAAGCACATTTGACTCTCCAGTTTTTTTTTTCATTGCGGATGGAAGAGCAGGCAAGGCCATCGAGTTTGGGCCAGAATTGATCGATTTTGATGGCTCGCTTATCGGCCGATCGCGGCACCTGCCAATTTCTTCAAGCTCCGTTGGATAGCTCAACATTCAATCCCCTTTCCCGAGATATCGATGTACCAGTCTGTAAAACGCCGAAGCGCTCGCCGCATTTTTTCGGCATTCATTTTACAGACTGGTTACGAGTCTAGCCTAATACGGAGGGCTTCTCCGCGAAACCGGATTTTTCAATAGAATCATCCGTAATTCAACATTCTCGGAAACTGGTTTAAACCAGTTTCTCGCTGCTTTATTTTATTTTCCCGTCCACACTAATACCTCTTGGCTCTCACCGCGACCACAGCTACAATGGGTCTCTACACCAAGCTCCCCGATGACCTCGACGAGGTCGATGTAATCATCGCCGGTGGTAAGCCCAACCCCAAATCAATTACCTCAACCATCATGCTAACCTCACCCCAGGCGGCACCGCTGGCTGCGTCGTAGCCGCCCGTCTCGCAGATGCAGACCCAAACCTCTCCATCCTCATCATCGAGGGTGGGCCGGACAACTTTCAGAACCCCACCGTCGTGCACCCCGTCTTCTTCCTCAGCCACCTCATGCCCACCAGCAGGATGACACTCTTCTACAAGGGCAGCAGGTCCGGCTTCACCGCGGACCGCGACATGACGGTGCCCTCTGGAGGGGTGTTGGGCGGGGGGTCGTCGATCAATATGATGATGTATACGAGGCCGCAGCGGTCAGACTTTGAGGCGTGGGGGACGCCGGGGTGGTCTGCAGACGACATGTTGCCGTATATGAAAAGGGTACTCTACGTGATCCATCGAAACCATGTCTACATGCTAATCTACCTCTCTACTTTCAGCTTGAGACGTACCACGGTCCCGGCTCCAAGGAAACTCACGGCGACACCGGCCCAATCCAGGTCTCAGGCGGCACATTCCGCTCTCAACGCTACGTCGACGACTTCATCCAGTCTATCAGCAACTTTGGCTGGCCCGAGATCGAGGATCTCCAGAATCTCGACTCCATCAACGGTGTCCAGCGAGCCATGCGGTACATCTCGCCTGACGGCAAGCGCCAGGACGCGGCGCACGCCTACCTCCACCCCCGACTCCGAGACGGCCGACATCCCAACCTGCATGTCGTCGTCGAGTCTCAGGTCGACCGCGTTCTCTTTGATAACACCAAGCGAGCAAGCGGCGTCGTATTCCGTCCTAACCCCACGCACCAGCCCGACGCCGCCTCCTCCCCGAGGACCGTCAAGGCAAGAAAGCTCGTCGTCGTATCCTGCAGCGCCCTCGGCACGCCCCTCGTCCTCGAGCGTTCCGGTGTGGGCAACCCCGACATCCTGCGTGCCGCCGGTGTGGATCTCGTAGCAGACGTCCCGGGGGTCGGTCGCGAGTACGAGGACCACCAGGTCCATGTGTATCCGTACCGAACTAGTCTGGGGCCGGAGGAGACGGCGGATTACATTACGACCGGGAAAGTGAGCCCTGATGAGCTCATGCAGAGGAATGACAAGATCTTGGGCTGGAATGTACAGGATGTGGCTTGCAAGCTCCGTCCAAGAGATGCTGACATTGCGGCGCTGGGACCAGAGTTTGAAAAGGCTTGGAAAGCTGACTTCAAAGACATCCCCGACAAGCCCATGATGCTTATGGCCCCCATAGGCGCGTAAGTTCAACCACCAACCCTCTCCATATCCCTGTCTCATCCCGCCACAGCTTCCCCGGCGCCCCCATCAACATCCCCCCTGGCCAATACACCGGCATCTCCGCCTTCAACCCCTACCCCAACTCCCGGGGCCACGTCCACATCACCGGCCCCAACCCCTCAGACCCTCTCGACTTCGACACGGGCTTCTACGCCGATCCGCACGGCCTCGACCTGCTGAAATCCCGCTGGGCGTACAAGACTCAGCGCGAGATAGTCCGCCGCATGCAGACGTTCCGCGGTGAGCTCGCCTCCGGGCATCCGCCCTTCCCCTCAAGCTCCAAGGCTGCGTGCACAGAGGTCGATGCGCCACTGCCAGCAGATACACCGAATATTGAATACTCGGCCGAAGATGACGCTGTTATTGATCAGTGGCTGCGTGAGCATGTGGAGACGACATGGCATTCGATTGCTACTTGCAAATGGCGCCGCGCGAGAAGAACGGGGTCGTGGATGCCTCTCTCTCTGTATATGGGGTTGAAGGGCTCAAGATTGCCGATTTGAGCATCCCGCCTCACAACGTCGGAGCCAACACCTGCAACACAGCATTTGCTATAGGGGAAAAGGCAGCGGACATCTTCATCCAGGAACTGGGTCTGGCAAGCAGTGAGGTGATTACCTAGACTCCGCATCAAGAGGCTAGTCTTTGCAACGTATCAGAACTCATAGCATCTTCAACATTCATGCATTCGTACGTCGCTAAGTATGGTGCATGCTTCGACAACCAAATAACACAATATTATAAGCACAATGCTAAGCGCCTACTTTGACCGGTGATCTCTTGTCCACCCTGATGCTGCCTTTCCTTGCTCTTGTCGTCTCCTTCAGTTCCGGTCCCCGCCTTTTCGAGCATGAGCGGCTTGTTCAGGAGTTCGAGTCTGCTGGGGTAGTGGAGTCTCTAGAGACACAAAGGTGATCAATATTTCTCTGGCCCGGGAGACGTTCGGAGGGAGGGCATCAATAGCCAGTCTCCTACCCATCCGCAAGTTACGGGGTTGGATATACAGAGGAAGTGGAACGCACAGTGAGATCTCAGATCTGTAGGATAATTATGGGGATGTGTGTTATTTTCAACCACTCATTCTGCGTTTCATTTCAGATTTGTTACCGACAACGTTGGCCCGTGAGTTTTCAATATTTCGTCCTAATTGTTTCTGATGTTTCCACCTCCAGCTGGTTCCTTCACTGGTACACATTTATTCAACTTGAAGCGACGTCTCTTTTCACGACCTATTCAGTCACATCGATTTCCACCTTGAAATGTAAGTTCTCTTGAACAATCCATCTTCCTCAGCGGGCCCGCAGTTATTTTCGCGGAGGATACGCCTACCGTCGGAAACTTGTTCAGACCCGTAAGAACTGCCTCTCAATGATTGGATTTGCAACTTACGCAATATTCCACGAATAATTCCTGTCGTTTCTGAACCCTCCACGAAGGCCTTTGTCAGAGCACATACATACTTTATGTAATTAGCAACAACACGAGTATGTGTTTACACTCCAAAACTTGGCCGTAAAATCATCCTATCAAGTATTTATTGAAGCGTCCACCGTGTCTTGATCGTGGTTTATTGACTGAGCCGCTGGATTAAAATGTGTGCTTATACTTTGGGAAGACATGCACTCCGTGCATAGAATGCGTGAAGATAAGTACTTTTGCCGCACAGCAAAAATACGCGTTGATTGGTTTTGATTGCTTGGGCGTGACGGTGGCTATTCGCGTTGACGTCGTTCTGTCTCCCGGACTACCCGCCGGTTGCTACCTGGCTCAGCCTCCTTCGACCAGCTGAGCTCGAACCAGCTATTACTGTCCGCAGGCAACGCAGCTACAGCACTTGGCCCAATCGCAGCGCCTGGGAAAATCAATTAAAGTCTTCCGGTAGCTCCTTTGATCAAAAACTTGCCGGATATTAATTCATTATTGTCGGAAAAATCGAATTTACCTCGCAAGGCATTTTGGATACATTACAATAAGGGAGTCGCATTTTAAGACCTTACAACTATTTTGAAAGGCGCCTCTCCACTAAAGAAGCCCAAAAGTTTCCTTGCAAGACTATTGCAAGGCAGTTTAGCTTTTGGCAGACTGCAAGTCTCCGACTTTGATTGCTTGGGCGTCTATTCGCGTCGTTTTGTCTCCCCGACTACCCGCGTT